>QVNV01013777.1:0-17384 GCA_014825455.1 Pseudomyrmex pallidus | reverse complement strand
AAGAAAAAAAAATCATCCCCATGTCTCATCACTCAGAAACGCGTTTGTGTTCCTTCAACCGCGCCCAATTGTCGTCTGGAAAGTTGGTAGGCTGAGGGACGACGTCTGGAACGAAGAAAGGGCGAATGGAAGAAGTCGAAGGGTAGCTGGGTCTGCGTGTGTTAGTGTGGAAGTAATGTGTCTCTCGTGTACAGAAGATGTGTGTGCAATACTTGTTTCTTATTATTTTCATTTGTTATATTTAGTAGAAAAAGAGAGAGATGGGACGATGCCTCGATAGATCCACCTCGTTCTCGAAGTGTCACACGAAATCCAAACGTACTCTGTTTCACACAGCGAATTCGCACGATGGCCTGTCATTTTTCTTTCCTCAAATCGCGCACGACGGACGCGGCGGGGAATGGATTTCTCTCTGAAACCTCGTTAGGGAGAAACAATCTCGATGCAAACGCACGCACGCATCTCCCACGTGAGAAAGAGAGAGAGAGAGAGAGAGCAAGCGAGCGCGGGGGCAGCAGTGACGTCACGGCGACGTCACAACGCCACCCACTCGCCAATATTGATTTCCCGTGACGTCGCTTATTCAGTCGTCAAACGATTTTTTATTCCATTGTGCGGCGCTTATCTCGCAATTGAAATTCAGGATGAGCGCGCGCGCGTGTGTGTGTGCCCGCGACGAATTATCCGTAACCGCGCGGTCATGCTCTTTAATAATAAACCTCCATTATGTTTCCCAGAAAAGAACGTTTCGTGTCCGAAGGACGCGATTTCAAGCGGCCGCGCGTCGTACCAGGACGTTATCTCGCGTCGTGTTTGTCGGGGCGCGCGGAACGATCGCCGACGTTGATACAGCGACGCGCGTCGTTGTGTTAACAACACGGTGCTTATACACTTGTCGTCGTCGTCGTCGAATCGAATTCTTAGACTCTCTTTTTCGTATAGACACGCGCGCATCGATCCTCGGCGATTCTTCGAATCAGATTGCATCAAATTACAACGTGCGGCCAGGGTCGGTCTCTCTCTCTGCGAGGAGAGTCACGGAGGAGCACGTGTCACGGCGAGAACAAAGTGTACGTACGTACGTACATACATATACGTACGTACGTACGTACGTACGTAACTGAACGCACGACCTAGTAATTTATCTGGTTTGACGAGGTTTTGACGTCACACGATGCGGCGATCTTGTTCTCTCTCCTACGTTGCACGAGAAGTCGTTCGAGAATGACCGTGAAAGTCGACGCGGCGCGCTCGCCCACTACGAATCAAGTCGCGTTTTCTAAGGACTTTTGACGAGCGCACAGGACAGAAGAACGACGAAGGAATAGGAGGCCGTTTAAAGGTCGTAAAATCAGCAGCAGACGCAAGAGAGAAAACTTCGCGCGATACATATATATCGATATATGCGAATCGCTTACGTACGACCGAGACCGGTAAGAGGAGAGAGAGAAACCCGCGTGCAACCTTGTGCAATCCCATGCAATAGCGTGTAACCTCGCGCTGTGTGTGTGTGTGTGTGTGTGAATTCGCTCGGCGACTATACATCGCGACCGTATAAATCGCGTGATTTTTATTAACTATTAATCGAGAGAGGAGGAGGTCGCGCGCGCGCGGCGAGCGGACAGAAATTACATCGCGCCGGTTACATACTCGACGGCGATTCGTTTGTTGTTTTCTTCTTTTAAAATTGCCGGGGAAAAAAATCAGAGAAGATCTTTGGCGAGTAGTGCTTACGTGCCACTTGGCACACGTTGATAACGATCGGTATTGAAGTCCGCGGCGATTACGCGGCGCCAGTCGCGAAGCGCCTCGGCTCCGCGAGTCTCTCGGACGCACTCGAGAGCGTCGCGCGCGCGCGCGCCAAACTTGAACAATTAAGATCGCGACGCGATCGGAAGAACAAAGCGAGCGTGTTCTAGGAAGAGTGAAAAAAAGACGCATCAATCAATCATACGTTAAATGTTCAAACGGAGTGTTCGGTTTCGCGAGTGTACAAGCGGGCAAGTCGCGAAAGACGAAACATCTGTTTTGCAAAGACACGCTCGCGCGCGAGAGAGAGAGACAGAGCATCGTCGGTTTTATTGCGTCGGAGAGTGCGTGTATGTGTGTCGAGGGATCAGATGACGAGAGAAGAAGCCGAGAAGCGCGAAAGAGAGAGAAGGGTGTGGAAGCTGTTCGTCTCGACGTCGTGCTATTTTGATCCGCCACGCCGTGGGGCTGGCCCAGATTCGACGCGACAGTCATCGCGACGAGTGCACCGCGGATTTTTTAATCGCCCTCTGGGCCTAACCGGCTTCTCGATACGCACGGAATATTGTTCGATCGCGCATTATTTTCTCGCAACGACAGGCCGTGCTCTGTAATCTGCTCCCGCGACAAAAGTCTCTTCGTCTCTTTGCGCGCAGCTGCGAGAGCACGCTCGACGGTTCGACGGACGCGGCGTCGTCGTCGTTGTCGTCGATGCGGGTGGAGGAAAATATGCGCGACCTCGTTGCATTCTGAGCGGCGAACTTGAAGTGATTTTTTTTTTTTCGTGTGCACGCGTGCGCGACTCTCTAAGATGTGACTTTCCGACGCCGATTCGAGCTCTGATCGCGTGATCACGCGCGCGACGCATTGGTGGTTTGTTTTTATCTTTTTCCGTTCTTTTTCGTTCAAAAGAAATTAGTTCGCCTTTGTGCCTTAAGCGACGAACGTTTTCCGTTGACCTTGGACTTGGAGGATTTCCCGTCTCGGAATAATCGGAGGAGGCAAAGTAAGTGGTTCGAGCTGTGATGTTTTCCGAGCGTTTAAACGGCTGCGATTGATTCTCGCACAAACAAGAAATCAAACGAGTTTGCACGCGTTTGAACTCGTCGTCGCCGCGCGGGGGATGTTTACGTTACACACGAGATCTCATTTATGTGAAAATTTCCAATCGATCGTGAGATCGCGGGCTGCTTTCCTCGCGTTGCGAACGGGATAACTTTCTCGCGAAGAATTTTCGTTTTCGGCGGTCAAGGAAAGGATCTATTTCCGTCGTCGTTTATTTCTCTCCCCGTGGGGAAGCGACTTATTAATAACACGCGCGCGGAAAAATGTTAAGGCTTGAAAAAGCATTGTTCCGCGATAAGCGAGGAGAGCGGCGCGGTGTAGTTTTAAAACATCGCCGCCTGTCGATGATGAAGATACGTTTATAGAACGAAGGCTGATTACAACGAGAGGAGATGGGATAGAAACCGTCAAACGGTTTTTCCTCACGTGTGCTTTCGAAATAAATGTGCGGTCACGCGGCCGAGCGGAGATTCAAAATTGGCACGTTTTTCTCTCCCCCGTCGAACGGAAAAAGCGCAAATCGACGTCGTCGTTCACGCACACGGTCGTTAAAGACTCCTCGTTCAACACAATAGAGAAAATGTTTCTCTCTCGATCCGAGTGATATTTTTCCAAGTGTATTTTGCGAAATCCCAGTACAAACGCTGTATGATTGCGCGACGCTTTGCCGGTAAGACCGGTGGCAAATAGCGATTATAGCCCCAAGTTGTTTTACTTTCGTCAGACCCGATTTATGACTTTCGTTTTCTCCTACGCGCGACAACGAAACACACAATAACGCGCGCGCGCGTCACGCGCGTGTCGTAAACTCGTCAATGTCGTTCGCAATTATGCAACGCGCGCGTCTCTCGTCCCGATGCAACGACGAGAAGATGCGAGAGTTGGTTTCGACACTACCTCGCGCGTGCAACATTTTTTCCGGTGTGTTTTCGTACCTTGGCGATATTTTCAATGCGATAATTCACGTGCCCTCCGAACGACGGACGTGCTCGGCTCGACCGACGTAACGTCACAAATCTCGCATGTGAACACAGACGTGATCTGAAAAAAACGAAGAGATTATTAGAGAGGAAAACATTTTCTTCTCGTAAATAATAGACACGATATAGTAAATTCCTTATGTCGTTCAACCGGACGTAATCCGTCTCTTGACTCATGACCCGCGATTTCTCTTGTCTCTCGTACGTGCGGGCGCACGTTCGCGTTCGAGTGTTTTTTATTTCACACAATCCGCCGCCCGACGACGATACACTTTTTCGTCGCGTGATCGTGTCCTCCCGACGCGGAAACTTCCGTCGGTGTGTTTTCTATCGATTGACTCGACGAAGCGAATGATTTCTGTCATCTTGTGTCATCACTCTCTTCGGCGTTTGTTAGCGACGTCCAACGTCGTTCGCGCGCGTGTGTGTGTGTACACCACTGCGACGTACCTGCACGCAAATAGAATTTTGTTTACCACAGGCGAAAATCTCGCGCGTCTCCTTCGCCGGTCTTGTGACAAGTCTGACGGATTTTCAATGACGAGGATATCCCACCGAGAGCGCGTCCAGAGCGCAATTGCATAGTTCCTACGTCGCTCTCTTCCTCTTCGCTTGCGAAATCTCTTTTCCAACGACGGTTTCAAACTGCGTCGCGGCGCTGATCGGCGCGCGCGTTCGGATCGTTTTCATATGAAGAATGAAACACATTTGTGTCGCGTCACCGCGCTCTGTTGTTTACCGTATGAGCGATCGCAAGTTTTATGTTTCTCCGTGGCACGTCACGGTAACGCTGCGTGGTCACATACACGAGCTGTACATACGCGATTGCTTCGCTGTTTACCAACACGATCTCTTCCCGCGTTTAGATTCTCTCAACTCGGTGGAAAAATACTTTGTCGACAACACGTCGACGATTCGATATTTTTCTCCTTCATCACACACGCAAATCGATCGCGGCAACGCCTCCGGTCGTTTTTTCTTTCCGGTGGTTTTTACTTTTCTGAAAATTGGAGAGAAAAAAAAGATTACAGCAGGCGGAGAAACCTGCGAGAAAGTAAAATTCCAAATTCCCGACAGCGAAGATAGACTCGATTGGTTGAATTTCTAAAACCGATCTTTGAAATCTGAGACCCTAATGATATTTCTTTGTGATTGTAAGGAAGTCATCCTGTCCCATCCTGTCCCATTTTGACCCATTCTGTCAAAGAAGTCATAAATTTTCTTGTCGTTGACAAGATTTATGGCGTATATTAGAAACCTAATCTGTCCCTTTTTTTCTTTTCTGTTTTTTTCCCTCTTTCTTTCCTTCCCTTCCCTTTTCTTTCCCGTCTTGTTCCCGTCTGTTCTTCTTTTCTTTAAACGGAGGATGCAAGTCCGAACGTCAGTTACATTCGAGCTTCGGTGGTGATCGAACGAACTTAAGAGCGTTCTCCTGTTTTTAATCTCGCGTCTTACACGTGCCATTCGGAAGAAATCTCGCGAAGTCGAGGTATGTACATCTTGTGAGAGAAGCGTAAGTCGAGAACCTCCTCTCCTCTGTCTCTCCGTACGTTTCAACGTTCCCCGAACAAGTCACCGTAAAAGTCCGATCTCGGTGCGTCGTCGTGATCTTATGTAGGTTTGTAGGTTGATCCGAGCGCGACTTTTCGTTCTCCGAGATCTCTTGTGCACGTGTACACACACATACACGTATATATATACACACACACGCTCGCGCACACATATCTAACGGTAGTCGCCTTTACGATGACCTCCATCCGCCGTCAAGGTCGGCCAACTTTTTACTAAATGAGCGGGTGAGCGTATCGGTCGGGACAAACGAGTGATTGTGTGACCCGGTAATAACTCAGCAAGCGAACTCTGCGATATACAAACCTGGAGAAGCAAGAAATCAACGCGAATCCGTTCCCTTTGAACAGTGTGCTCGGTTGTGCGCGATCTGCTCGCGATTGTTCGAAAAATCGACACACACACACACACACATGTTTTGGTATTTTACATTCATACGTTCTCGACTTTCATTCGTTTCAAGCTTCGCTGTGACAATTTATTTATAGTGGATTTTACCGCGTGAGATCAACAATTCTTTGTGATTTATTGTGGAATGTACAATTTCTCATCCGCAAATTGCAAAAAAACGTTCACGTGTCTCACAAGTTGAAATATTTTCAAGGAGCGCGCAAATGCGGGGTTGCTCGCGACGCATGGCGCCGACATCGTCGTGTCGTACATAGATCTGCGGCCTTGGCGACGT
Organism: Pseudomyrmex pallidus; assembly: GCA_014825455.1. Classification (NCBI taxonomy): domain Eukaryota; kingdom Metazoa; phylum Arthropoda; class Insecta; order Hymenoptera; family Formicidae; genus Pseudomyrmex; species Pseudomyrmex pallidus. Next base: position 11,336 of record QVNV01013777.1, on the reverse strand, counting down.
TTTGCGAAGTGTAAAACACGCACTTCTCTCTCTCTCTCTCTCTCTCTCTCTCTCTCTCTCTCTTTTCGTTCAGGCGCTTCTTCTCAACCTGCCAATTATTATTTTGGTTTGTACTGGCGTATAAACTCGCCCTTCCGAATGTCGGTCATGTGAGTTTTTCCTCCTGTCAATCACAGTCGGTCTCGCGTAGTCGCGCGTCACGTATCGGCATTCGCGGTGTTACGCAAAAAAGCGAGCTTTCGTAAATCAGTCTCGGCGAAAGATCGAAAGAGGGTCAGGACCGCAAGCACACAGTCGAACACACGCTAGCGTAAGAGACGACTCGCGAACAGAAAGAAACTGGTGTGACCTGTGACACGCGCCAGCGCGCCGTCCTCTGTTTAAAAATGATTTCATCTCTCTCGGCTCTTTGACGCGACTCGCGAATGCGCGCGAGAATAATTTCTGACGACGAGATTTCTTTCCGCTTCGTTAAGGAAAAGAACGAACCGTGGAGGAGGTGCTGTTGCGGCGCGAAGTATCGAGATCGAGGAAAAAAAAAAAGAGAGAAACGCGAGTGACTTTATAAGTTCGAAAACAACGACATCGTGTCGAAGAAAATTGGCATTAGGCGCAACTTGGCTGCAATTTGTGATTTGCGTCGGAAGTTTATTATTGTTGCGCGCACAATTTGCGGAGCGAAAATAGCGTCACTACGCGTCATTTTAAAAATAATTGTTTTGTTTGTTATATAAGAGAAAGAGAGAAAGAGTGTGTGAGGGAGATAGGGGGGGTTTTTTTTTTTTTAAGAACGTATCCTTACTTCTCAATTTCGATTCTCTGTTGCAGTTTCCTGGTGAGTGCATCCTCACATACATGGAGTTTCAGTTGGATAGCGCAGAATATTGCCAGGCTCAACACAAATAGAGAGACACGCCCTGATAATTAGACACTTAAAGGGAGAGAGAGAGAGAGTGTGAGAGTGAGAGAGAGAGAGGGAGAGAGTGGAAGGATAGAAACATCTTGGAGAAGGAAGAGGATTAGAAAAAAAAAACACAATTATCACCAGGGGAGCCAGAAAAGAAAATCATCAACTAGTCATCACGCAAGACATAGAAGAATTTAATAGAAATTTATTAATTTACATTAGTAAATGCAAGCATCGTAGAGTTACTGAGCGCACCTGTCATAGGAGCACCCAGTGCCAAATAGGTAAGTTTCGTTTTCTTTTAATCGCTCGAGTTAAAAAAAAAAAGAGAAGAAAAAAAGTTGAATTCTCGCGCGAATTAAGGTAGTACTTACGCGACAGCCCATCCAAAAGTTTGAATCTTGTTAGTAAAAAGAAAAGTTACAATATGTATTTATTAATATGTTACATACATACTTTAAGGTTTAATATATTAACATCTTATTGATAAAATACATCAACTCGATGTTCAATAATAATTCAAAAGTAAACCATCAGTATGTATTTTGGCTTACTGGAATAAACTTTTGGTTGCGGATGTAACCGAATAACCTAATCTAACTTATGTCACTTTAAGATTCTTGTATATGATATACATATATTAAAATAATAAAAATTTGACATCGTTGCGTTAACCTTTGACGATGTATATTTATGCGTATTTATGCGGTAAACAGTGAAAATGACTCTTCAATTAAAACATAAGAGCAATTTGTTAAAGAGAAAACTCGTAGAGTACGGACTTTGTTTACTTACTATTTCTAAACTAAACAAATTTGAAACTTTTTTATAATATTTTTTATAACAATCTTAAGAATTGTATGGATGTTATACTTAAAAGTCTGACGTTAACTTGAGTTGCGTATATGCATCACGTGTTAAAACACGTGCACATTTTAATTGCAATTATCTCAAAAACTAGACGGTCAATAAGTTTCTAATTGCATAGTAACATAAAGAGCACTTAACTTCACTTGTATTCAAAATTTTAGCACATTCGCAAGAAAATCATTTCGTGGAAGTACTACCTTAAAGATATTTAAGGCTCGTATAGTTTAAAACTGGTCATAAATTTCCACGGTAGTAAGAGCCGTTCGCTGGATGTTGTTTTGCGGATAAATATTACGTTTATATACATCATATACATCATATATATGAGAATTATCCATTTTCCCATTCCCAATTAATTTAGAAATTATATTGCGAAAAAAACACCAGAAGACGAACCTGGTATCTCTGGCCGTTGGCACGGAAAGCCGAAGATTCCAGAGGTTCGACTCCTGGCCGAGGTGTTTCTTTCGCAATATAATTTGTAAATTAATTGGGAATGGGAAAATGGGTATTCTCATATATGTGATGCAAATCAAGCATCCTACACTGATTTTAGAATTGAAAAATTCAACTCAAAAATAATGTGTAAGAATTTACACTCTTAAAAATATAAATATATTTAAAAGTACATTTGTTCGCAAAACATCCACAGCGAACGGCTCTTACTAACGTGAAAATTTATTACTAATTATTTTATAGTTGTGCAAAAAAAAACTTACCATGTGACGCGCTGATTTCAGGTAATCTTCCGCGAATTGTAGTCTAAAGGTCTCAAGTGGAAAGGATAAAGCGCATATCAACACCGCCTAATGTAACGTAGCCCTTACCCTTTCGGCGAAGTTCGCACCTTAACAACCCTTCCTAAGGTCTACATGTAAACCCACGGTTCTGTCCTCTGTAAAAAAATAAGGGATATTCTATTAGTTAAATGAGAAACAATCTTATAAGACTGACATTTAATGGGCTAAGTTGTCAAATCCAGCCTTTGTCGCTTCGTATAGTGTGGCATTTGCGCGAAAAAAAAAAAGAAAAAAGAAAAGAACAGAAAAGGTGGTAGAGATAAATACAATTCATCTCTGTGTGTGGTTAAAAAGGAGATGAGCAATATGAGGGTGAAGGACATTAGACCGGCGCCCGCCGAAATTGAATACAAGAACATGAAGTTCCTCATTACTGATCGGCCGAATGATCAAACCATCCATACCTTTATTCAAGTTAGTATAACAAAAAGAAAAAAAAAGCTGCATATGTTCGGAGAAACGTGTCGAGAATTTTATGTTGTTTTTTTCAATACGATTACATTTTGTTTTGTTTGCAAATAGGAATTGAAAAAGCACAATGTAAAGGATGTGGTGAGAGTCTGCGAACCAACGTACAAAGTCGATGAACTCAAGCAAGAAGGGATCAATGTAATAGATTTGGTGTTTGATGACGGAACATTTCCACCAAACGAGGTAAATAAATTTTACCTGCGTGATTTGAACGTCGCGAAGAAAAATGGGAAAGAAACTCAAAACGAAAAATATGGAAAGTACATTGATTTATTATTCGCTTCTGATTTCTAGGTGGTAGACGAATGGTTCGAGTTGCTGAAACATCGATTCCGGGAATCGCCTGACGCATGTGTGGCTGTACATTGTGTCGCGGGTCTCGGTAGAGCACCGGTTTTGGTTGCGATAGCTCTCATTGAGCTCGGACTTAAGTTCGAAGATGCTGTTGGCCTTATCAGAGAGTGAGTTGAGATTCGTTATCGCGCCTGATCTTTTTTTTTTTTTTTTTTTTTTTTTTTTTTTTCTTTTTTTTTCTTGTTTTCTTTGATTACACTTTGATCTGTGTAAACGAATCGTGGTGATTTTTTTTCTCTTCTCTTTTGTTTGTAGAAAAAGACGAGGCGCTATTAATGCGAAGCAGTTGACTTTTCTTGAGAAATATCGTCCCAAGTCTCGATTGAAGCTCAAAAACGGACAGAAAAACTCCTGCTGCGTCCAATAGATCAAAGAAAAAAATTTTTGAGGAAAGAGAAAATGAAAAACAACAATGGCTAAAATACATACTGAATTGTATAAATGTGTAGGTTTTCGCGCCTGACAGCAAGTGTATTCTTACAAATCTGTTCTGAATGGCCTATCAATGGAAATGCAACCCGTGATAAAAACAAAAAAAAAAACAAAAACAAACAAAAACAAAAAATATCAAACCGACTTTGCGAGGGACGTTCTTTAACGCTTGATTTTATATTCCGATACGATCCCGTCGGCAAGAGAAAAAATTGCTCCGAAACTGCTGGTGTTTCCTTTTATGAAAATATTTTGTATATTTATTTTTGATACTTATTCAAATACACAACACCATGATGAAAAAATGAAAAGATTTGACATGGTAGGAAAACTATTATAATTGAAATACTTGCAATAAAGTACATTATTGCCATTCAGTCTTGTATTGATTTGTAATTTTTTTTTTTTTTTTTTTTTTTTTTTTTTTTTTTTTTTACGTGCACAAAACGGTGTACGTTATGATTGTAGTGTGAACATTTTCTCTTGATAAAATTTTGTATGATACAATTTTAGCTGATAATTTATCTAATTGAATTATGTAGAAGATTTTTTTTAGATGTAACACATGCAGAGATTTAGTCTTCGTCTTTGTCGATCTGTTCTCGATTCATTCAAAGTAGCGAATTGAGTTTTATGTAACATTTTTAGTGAGAGAAAAAGGACGACGAATAGAGTAAAATTTAGATCGTTTTTTTTTTTCTTCTTTTTTTTTTTTTAGAATTTTTACTTATATACATTTCGAAAGATCGTTGCTAAATCTGCGTTAAGTTATCGCATTATATATGTTTCAAGGTAGAATAAAATCGTTAGGACTTTATATAGAAAAAAAAGAGATAATACGTTTGCAAAGAGAACAGAACTACAGATTTCTGTATAGAAAGACGATGTAAAGAATTTATGTATTTAAATCCAAGAAAAAACCACAATCTGCCTTGAATATTAAATGTATTATTCTAAAAACAACAAAAAAAAAAGAAAACAATCTTAAAGATTTTATATACACGTTTTTTGTAGCGCATAATTGGAACAAGAAAAAAAAGGAACGATATTTTTTTTCAAAATAGTTTCTTCTATGATATATTTCGGGATAGTACGGTTAAAGTATTATCGTTTTTACGACGAAAGAAGAAATGTGGGTGTGTATGTTGTATTAAACATCACAGCTACATAAACATGACAACAATTTAATAACGAAGATATGTGTCTTTTTGACATTTTTTTACTTGAAGAATGAAAAATAAATAAATAAAAAAATAAAAAAAATAAAACAGCACATGCTGCTGCGTTGCATTTCCAATGGCATGCCGAATTGCTGATGGATGTTCTTAACTCTTATTGGACTTGGAATTTGGCATTAATTTGAACGATATATAGATAATGAGAAACTAATGTGAAGTATATAAAATCTCTCCAGAGCGCTGTATATCACGTTTATCGTAGCCCAGCGACAATTTCACCAAAGAAAAAAGAAACATCTTTTTGCATATCTTTTAGTCAAAAAAAATTGTTTTAAAAATTAAAAAAAAATATAGCTTTCTCAATCTGATACGAGCATTTTTTATGTATAAAAACAAACACTCATCGTCCTCTCTTTTTTCTTTGTTTGGTGAAATCGTCGATGTCGCTATACGCCACACTAAACTGTGTTCAAAGGATAGAAAAAATTCACTCATAAAATAACGAATAATAATACTTAGAAACATTTCACGCGTGTCTGCTGATTTCATGTGAATGTACACATGATGATTGTTTTTTTACGTCGTCTCTTTGTGTTTCTTTGTGACCCGCCGTGTATATTATTATAACAATACAAACGCGTTCCGGAAATGAATCTGTTGCGCGATAAAAAACATCAGCAATCGAGTTGTGAGTTTGATGTTTTTGTGCAATTGTTATATTCTTCTGTCAGCCAAGTTCGATTGAAGAGAACGATCGCGCGCGCGATGTTGTATTTCAGAACGGCGACGACAATGATCACGTGTCACCGAGTTTGTTAATTCTGTTTGATGATTTTATAGCACCACGCAGTATACCACGTATAAACGCATATATGAGACAATAGACTGCTAATCGATGAGTTACTACTTCATAATCAAACGAAAACAAAAAACCACCTCGATTCAATGCGCGCGCTTCTCAAAACAAAAAACTAAACAGGTACATTCACGCGATCGCAGACTCGAAATGAAATCGAAAAAAAAAAAACAAAAAAATCTGGTACATCTTCTCTTTTTTGTAATATTAAAAACTGCAATATTTTTTACCAGAGGATGGGACGAGGGATATCCGTAAAAAAAAGAACAAAGCAAATGATCCAACCCTAGATGCAAAAATTATATACATAATTATTTTCGTCGTTTTAATTATAGTACAATTTTTTTTTTTTTTTTTTTTTTTTTTTTTTTTTTTTTTTTTTTTTTTTTCCCTCCTATGAAAGCGATGGTTTCTTCGATGCGCGCGCTGACGACATATATATATCCTAATCGTCGCGAAACAAAATATAAGTATAATCTTAATAAAAGTTACCAAGTAATAATTTTTTCATTATTTAGCTTATATGTTATTTACATACTTTTGCACATCGATTCACTTCTTCAAGGCGCATAGTTTAAATTAAAAATAATTCTATATAATAAATACACGATAATATTTTCTTATATATATCTGTGATATGAGTTTCTTTGTGTGTGCATAAAGTAGCGTAGACCGTGAAAACAAAGAAAAAAAAAGTAGGAATAAGAACGAGGAGGATGATCGTGCGAGGTGATCGCTGATCACAAGCTGTGATGCTAAGAGTAATGTTTAACATTCTGTGTGTGTGTATATGTGTGTAAAGGAAGAAAAAAACAAATGCGTTACGCACGTTACTTATTTTATTTGGAATTATAAATGTTGAGAATTTTTAGCATGTATAAAGAAAATCGTTTCACTGTGCAATAATATGCTTTATACTCATGTAAACAACCCACGTGTACCCAAGTGCGGAATGTTTTTTTTTTTATAATTTCTCGAAGAAATGAATCGAACCGATGCAAAAAAACAAAAGAAAAAAACAACGTTACTCGAATTTTTTTTTTTTTTTTTTTTTTTTTTTAATAGCTACTGTTTAATTAACGTGTGGATCGAAATAATGCAAAGAAACAATTTTATGTATGGATATATATATATATATATAAAAGGACATTTTGCGTTTTTACGTGTCTGATGTGAATATTCGACGCAAGAAATAACAATTTAGATAGCAAAGAAAATCCTCTATATTTTGAACCGACATAATAAAATAAGAACAATCACTTCCTACAAATTGATTATGCAACAAAACAAAACAAAAAATAAAAGTAAACAAGTTAGCGCAATTTAAACAAGGATTTATTTTTACCGTTCACTTTTTCTAAATGTATAATTTTCCTGTACCCATTGATACATTCACCTTCAATTAACAAACTATTTTTGTTACATTGTAAACGTGAAAAAAAAAATAAAAATAAAAAAAAAAAGGAAAACAAGAACGGGAATTGTTCTGTGGAAAGAAAACACTACTGTTTTATACTAATTATTATATATATATATATTTGATCTCTCTGTAATGTATAAAAATAAAAATTTCTATCTTTATTCCAGAGAAACTGTTCCCAAATAGCTTTTTTTTACGAAAACGCATTAAAATATATTGCAAAACAGAGAGCTGCATGTTGTGTTTATCCTCCATTATATTATCACAAAAACATATTATACATATTGTTCCGTATTACACATGCAGATGGCAATATTGGTATATAGAAACTCTATATACTCGTAGAGTTAAATATTTGTTCGTACATCAGGGCATATCGTTAAATTAAAGAAACATATCATCATATCCCGGAGGAGGTAAATGGTCGTCGTCAGGTCTACGCTGGCGTGGTGCCACATTGTCTATATCGGGTGGTCCAAAAGGATCGAATCTCGCACCGGGTGGTATAGAACCTCTACAAATGTATACATGTAGAAATAAATTAATAAATTGAACATAATTCCGTAAAAACTGTCAAAACCTAAAACCAAAATTTGGGACATCCTGTATACATAAGATGTTAATAATATTATTAATGAAAGTACGTACGGTGGTAATCTGCCGGGTACGCCCAAGCCTGGCAAGCGTCCAGGGGGCAGTTCTGGCCTGAAGGGATCAAATAGCATGCCACCCCCTGGTCTGAGCGGATCAAGATCTCTAACTCCGACTCTCAAAGGATCACGCTCAGGACTGTGGTAAGAAAAAATATAAAGTTACTTTCAGCATAACGTAAATCAATTGCTATAAAAGCTATAGAATTATAACTGATTGTTTCTGCCACAAATCGTTACTTAAATTCTAAGCAAACATGAGAAATAAAAATCTTTTCTCACAAGCTCTCTTTCATCTTGAAAATTGCAACGTTAGATAAAAATTTTTGAAAATATCAAGTGAAATTCAATTACAAAAATGGGTCTCGTATCGGACGATCGGGAGAACGATCAGGTTGTATTCTCAATGGGTTTTGACTGCCACGTTCGATGCTTGGTGTGGCTGTACTTGTTTGAGTTGTCACTTCTTTCGTGACACTTGGATTATCAATCACATCGAATGCTTTTTTTAAATTACTCAAAACAGTCTGGTAAGTTGGTATGACAGTTTCTAAGGGTCCACGCAGTGCAGACACAGTTTGTTCAATAGGAAACTGAATGCTTGAAACAGCATCATCTTGAATTTTCTATAAGAGAATATTAAATAAAACACATAAAATGAAACTTGAATACATAAATAGTCTTTTTTTTTATTCAACAATTCATTCATCTGAGATTTTCTTATCATATCACTATGCGACATTACCAACAAGTTTATGAGCAGATCATCATCTGACTTGATTCCGAGAAGTACATATAATTTTCCGTTTCTCAAGTAACGAAGCGAATAACTGAGTTTTAAGTTCCATCCTTTCGGAAGCAATTCAGATCCTTTCTCCGACCCGGTAAGAGTTCTCTAAACAATCACACATTTGTATTGTCAAACAATGTGTTAAACAATTACACATTTGTGCTATTTTTAGAGCAAAGTACATGTGACATTGCAAATATATCTGTGAAACGTTAAAATTCTCTTTACGTTGAATCTCTGTCGATGTTTAGTGTCTACGCCCTCAATGACTTGCTGTAGAAAACACTCAACAACTGATTAACGTTGCATAAAAACTATTCACATTAAGAACATTTTACAACTAAGAAAACAAATGATCTAAACCCAACGTTCCTAATAGAAAAAAAAAAATAAATAAATATTTAGCCGCAATTGTACACGTTAACGCAATGTTTGGATCACAGCACATACCTGATCTCCGAGACCGATACATTTGAAGTCGAGTTTTATCAAATACCAGTGGACGAGCAAAATCAACAAGTCCTCCTTTTTAAAGAGCTCATCGTGATACAGAGTTTGCAGGAGCTCGACACCAAACGTGCTAATTGAATCGGCCATTCTATCGAATCTAAACTACTTCGGCATGTCACCAATGTCACGATAACAGCTTGCAAGTTTATTGTTTGCCATTGCGGAACAGTGTCGTGCTCTTCCGTTTCAAAAAGATATTACGAGCCGGTTTGTGATTCATCTCAATTGTGATTGGTCATTTCGGCTAATGCGCGAAAGTTTCGAATCTTTGTTTTTTGACAAATTGAATATTTTTTCATTGACATATGTAATAAAATTTGTTTTTTACTTGTGGAACAAGAGGAGGAAAAGTCGCAATGATTTTATTTTTACGTTTTTGTTTTTGTTTCACGTTTCTGTCACTTAGATAGCGAAGACGTTAATCTCCATTACAACATGAAAATGCAGACTAGCAGTTCGAGATATCGATATTGTCTCAGATGCTTGTTGTCAGAGATAGATGGCGTCGTCGTGCCGACAGTTCTTTTCGTAGCGAAGCGTGCACGTTAGGAATTTCAGGTACACAAAAGTGTAAAAATATCCGTTTTAATCGTAATTTTTTCTGAAATCAACAAGAAAACGCAAAGTTTGTTGCAATTTCCAATCTTTTCAAATCAAGTATGTCGTTATAGTCACGGTCACTTTCACCCACGAGTTACGTGTAACTAGTGTGTATGGGTACATGTGACTCAGTTTTCTTCCAAAATGATACAAATTACAGCTTTTTGTGTAATTCCATGAAATAGTTTGGTATTTTTTTTATACATTTTTGTTCAACTTAAAGTCACACAATAAAAATGAAAACTGTACGTCAACGTGAAAAAAGAAAAAACTAGGACAGATTATTGCAAATCAAAACATGTTTTACTTGTGAATGCGCTTGTGTGTTGCACATATGTAATAAATTTTAATTACAGCATTTTTATTGTTATTTTGTAGGATGTTGATGCCAAAAAAGAATCGTGTAGCAATTTATGAGTACCTCTTCAAAGAGGGAGTCATGGTTGCAAAGAAGGACTTCATTGGTAAACATCCTGAATTAGAAAATATTCCCAACTTGCAAGTTATTAAGACTATGCAGGTAACAAATTTTATTATGTTTCTTGATACTTTTATAAGATATAACTGTCTCTATCACAAAAATACTATCAATCATAAGATCAATGTGTTAAGATAAAACAAGATTCTCAAATTATTCAACTTGGACATTGCGCCAATATTTTACCAATATTTTTACAGAACCAGTTATTTATTGTTTTTTTTTCTTTTTCACTTATTCTTTCAGTCTTTGAAATCTAGAGGATATGTCAAAGAACAGTTTGCCTGGAGGCACTTTTATTGGTACTTAACCAATGATGGCATAGAATATCTGCGTGGCTACTTACATCTGCCACCAGAAATAGTACCATCAACTCTGAAAAAGCAGCCACGATCAGAGACCACGAACAGAGGTCCGAGACCGGCTACCACCAGATCCGAAGGATCGAAACCAACGGAAGATCGAGCGGGATACAGACGGGGTCCGGGCGGTCCTCCCGGTGCTGCTGACAAAAAGGCTGACGTTGGTGCTGGTACCGGCGATCTGGAGTTCCGCGGTGGTTTTGGTCGCGGAAAGTCTCTTCAGTAATTGTTATGTACAAAAAAAAAACATCTTGGTCGTGTAGGTTTTATTGGAATGGACAGGTTTTTCTTATATTCACGAATAAAATTGTAATATTTAATTATATCATTTTTATTTCATTGGCGCTCTTCTGTACCAATAAAACTCCTTTTCTATGACTGAGATAATAGACAAATTTGTAATAACGAGAGGGAAAAAGATGGCCGAACAGGTCGGTTGTGCGCAGTTGTTATTTTTGGACTTTTATCGGTGTTGTACGGGAGACCGTTCTCATCGCGTCACTCCCTACGTAGAATCCCGTAACTACAAAACGCGAATTTTAGAGAAGAACACTTTAAAGACTTAAAATTTTATATGTTTCCCTAGTTAAGAGGTTCTTTTGGTTTTTCAAATTTTTACCTTACTTTATGAATTATTTTTTTATATTTGGTGATCATA
>QVNV01013738.1:0-62755 GCA_014825455.1 Pseudomyrmex pallidus | reverse complement strand
GAATCCGTCCATACTACTGCTTTAAGACCGCCCTAAATAACAAATAATAAACAAATAATAATATTCAAATAATAAATAATATATTTTTTCTTGTTGTGATTTTAATTTTATACTATATAACAGAAAAGCTTTATTTCTTTTTTCAATTATTAAATTAAGTTTTTCTCTAGTATATTTTGATTAGAGAAATGGTCTTTGCAGATTTATTACTGAAAAGATAAGATGTGTGTAAATGCTACTCTGCAAATTTACATTTTTGTTTTAATTTAATTATAGGTATTTACATTTAGATAGCATTGCGTTTCGTATATTTTTTCTTTTAATATCTTACCACACAGGTATAGAATATACAAACGATACAGACGAACGGCGTGACTATATGTATATTCACTCCCGTAACTGCAAATAAAATTATCTAAAGTAATACACGTTTTACGTACGTACGTATGTTTTTTAAAACTAACTTTATATATATATATATATATATATAAACACACATAGAGAAAATATTACAAAGATTCAAATATGTTGTGCCAATCAAAGAAACAAAAATAAATATCAGACATATATCGAGTTTATCGATCTCTTACACTTTTTTTATTTTTGTAATATAAATGTATCTTTTGTGTGTTAAAAAATATACCTTGATTAAAAGCCAATGCAGGTACGTAGATGACGATCGGAAGCCAAGTCATCTGGAAGAATAATGCGTTCCATTCGTATACGAGCTCGTGCAAAAAAAAAATTATTTTAAAATTTACGATTCTTTCTCGAGTTTTACTCACAATGCCGATCGCGAAAAGAAGCGAACCCAGCAATCTGAGCTTTTTATCGAAACGCTTCTCGAGATACTCGTAGGTACTGGTGAGCTTGAGATCGTGGAAGACCGGCAGAAACACAATAGACATGACAAAACCAACAATGATGACCGCAGGACCGACAAAAAGATAGCTCGTGCCGTGCACATAAACCTCCGTAGGTGTGCCAAGTAATGAGATACCTGACGTTGAAAATCAATTAAATATAAGAATGGAATATCAATCACGCAATACGATATTCTTACATCTCTCTTATGAAAACGTAAACTAGACGTTTTATTCAATTATTTAATTATTTTAATTTCTTTTTTTTCTTTATAATGAACTTTATCTATTTCTACTAAACTTTATCTATGTTTTTTTTCTATGGTTTTTTTCTTTATAATAAACTTTATCTATGTTTACATTGTGCATATCACATGTCTTTTAGTGCATACATTGCAATAGTGAAAAGAAACTGGCTAAAAGACATGCGATACGCATAATGTAAACATAGATAAAGTTATACAAAAAGCATATAAAATATGAAACATAATTCTACCCGATATGAAGCTAGCTATCAGACTGAGAGCGACTGGAAGCGTCTTCATGTTCCTTCCTCCGACCAAGTACTCATCTTCACCGGAGGATTTTTTCACGAAACCGAAATAAATCCCAACGGCGCCGCACAAAACCAACATAATGGAGAACACAGCATAGTCCGATATACCGAAGTTTTGAAACGATTTGCTGATTTCCTGAACGGTGGGCATTTCCGGTGCCCAGTTCGCTAGGCCTAAGTCGTCCGAAGTGCCTTCCGAAGTCATCTTGTTGTTGCAAAACGGAATCTCGCCGTTTTAATATAATACCACCAAAAAGGTGTAACGCGTTCTCTCGAATTTTCAAGAACGAAATGTGTGCGTCGTCCAGACCAGGCGTTATTTTCATCTAATGTTTAATGACACTCCTGTTAACGTCTCGGAAGTAGCAACTGATAGTCACGCTATTGAATCTACCATGTAATATAAAAATTAAACGACGTGAAAATCACAGGAAACATTTGTATCAAATGAGTTAAAGTTATATCCACACATACACATAGATATAAAATAAAAAATGAAAAAAATCTACATATTTAATCATCTTTTTGTCCGAAAAAGTTAGAATTTGTACTCACATTTATTGCAATTTTAAAGTATCTTGTGAAAAACTCTTACCGTTTGTTTCTGCTTTGGTAATTCTTGTGCCCATTTAAATATTTACAGGTAGCGAGAAGTAAATAATCAATCACTTATTTAAACGATGAACTATCGTACGACATGTACATATATAAACGGAGTTATATGTATATATTAATTAAGGAAATAAATAAATGACAAAATGTTCCATAAAAAAGTGCAAACAATTCGACGGTGATTTATCGGCTTAAGTACACAAGTATGTTTGTATACAAATATACGTCTGTTTGTACACAAATTGAAGAGTTATGGAACAAGTTAATTTTTTTGCGATCAATTTTTATATAGATTTTTGTAATCGATTTATATAGGCACCGTCAGTCAAAAACGGTGATAGAACGTACAAAGGAGACGCGTGTCTGTCGCGGAAGCCGAGAGACGACTACCTTGAACAGAACATGCGGATCACGGTAAAATCCGAGGAGAGCTTCGAGTGTCGCGCCGCGATTACACACATCACGATAGTGTCATTGTGCGACAATCTTCTAATTAAGCTCTGATCAATGGGCATAAAGTATGAAGAGCGAAACGACCGAGCGACCGACCGACGAACGTATCCTGCAACAAGAATCGCAAGTGGATAATACGACCTAATTTAGTAGTGGCCACACGGATATGTGTTTGGTTAATTTGAAGGCCGCGATTCCAGCACGAGTCTTCCTGCACGAAATTTTATTAAACGAGCGCAAATTTTCCGATACAAATTTAGAAAAAAATTTTTCATAGTCTCTCGATATAATTATATCTTATGACGCTGAAAATTAATGCATATATAAATTCTTTTTTAAATTTTTTATAATTCATTATAAACGAATTATGGAAACCAAAGTATTGGCTGGTATTTCATTTTTTAAATTTTATATAGCGTTGTTATATAGAGATATAGAAAAAATAATAAATTTATTATTTATTCAGGATGTGCATAACGAGGAGTAAAAGAGTAACGCTTGAATCATATTTCCCTCCTTTGAATTTAATTAACAAATAGAGTATATGTGAATGTTTAGAAAGATACGTTTTTAACATATATCGCGACAAGTAAATATGACAGCGATAATTTTCACCCCTCATAGAAGCGCGGCAATTCATTGCCCAATATGACGCTTCTCTCGATTCCCTTCTCTGTGATCACGCCGGTTCGTATAACGCCACCGCTGCTACCGTCACGTGCCATAGCTAATGCAAGTGCTGAAAGAAATACAAATGTCAAAGTCAAATATTTATTGTAGAGCTTGACTTCTCTTGATAACAACCGTCTCAAACGCTTACTGTTCTGCACCAACTTGAGAGACTCGTCCTTCGTCATGTTTGGTTTGTATTGTGCATCCACATAGCCATACACATATGTTGAGCCAGATCCACCAATTGAAATTGGTTGTCTTACACACATACCACCTAACGGAACGCTATAGACTTGACCACCTTTCTTTTTATCCCATCCAGCCACTAAAATACCAGCTGTCAGAGAATCTCTATAGTTGTAGCATATTTCGCGAAACACATTGGCAGCTGTTTCCACCAGAGGTTGATCTCCAAGCTCCATCCTGGAAAATATATCTTATTCTTAAACATACAAATGTAATAAATTTATCAAGTAAGCCTTTCTATATATCTTACTGATGCAATCCCAAATGATAAGCTACAATATCTGAAACTGCCTGGGTATCTGCTGCCGAGCCAGAACGACAACAATAAATATTATCTGTTACTCTTGTCAGTTTGTCCGCAAAACGATTGGAAACATAAGCTCTAAAAGAATTATATTAATAAACAACAACGATAAAAATAAACAAACATTGTGTTATTACATAAACATGAATTATTTACTCAAAAAAAAAAAAAAAAATTTAATTTTACCCTGTTGTTCCCCGTGAATCAGCACCTATCACGACACCACCATCAAATTCACATGCCATGATTGATGTCTGCAAATAAATCATAAAATATTTTACATCTTGACAGAAAGAGAACTCATTTGTGATCTTAATAAATCAAGATAAGAAAACATGTGATAAGTGGTTCTTTTCCTCTTTACAGTTCTTAGAATAGAATCTCACATGTGTGACGAAACAATTGCAAATATTATCAACAAATTTTATCTTAGTTAAACGAACTGTGTTAAATTTGCTATGTTACTGATACAAGTATTGTTAGCTATCTATTCTAAGCATTCGTAAAAGAAGAATTTGCTCTTACATTTTGAGTATAATATATACATATCTTAATCATTTAATAAGGTTTATATATATCTGTAGTTTGTTACATTTTACAGAAATATATTGGTTTTTCTAAATTGCAAACTCACAACTTTGCACTGTCACTATAACCTAAAAATGAAATTGTTTGCTTTTGCAATAACATACCCCGGTGCTCTGCTCCGAACTAAGCCAATCTGGTATCATATATGCTGAACCATTAGCAGCATTAGGCTGAACCATATCCACATAAGCCATTGTGTTTTTTTAATAAATTTTTATCAAATCTTTACCTGTCAAACTCAATCCACAACTACAACTGCAAAACTTTGACTCTGACTTTAGTCAACTTTCCTCAATATAGATAGCGCTAAAAAACCAATTTAATCATAGTGTAAAAAAGCAAGATGCATTTTCGTGGATGCGCAGTAGCAACCAATCAAAATTTAGTTTCAATTTCAATATAACATTTATTAATAATCCGAGTTTGGCTGCATTCCGATATTTACTGCCAGTACTAAAAATTTATACTTTATGTCACATGTGCTATAGATTTTCAGTACTAACAATGAATATCGGAACGCGATCTCTGATGACGTCATAGTTATGACATCATGAATGCGCAATGCAACATCTTGCGTTTTGTTATATTCATTGTCAGTTACAAATCTATAGATTACGTGACACATGTTGTAAATTTACACTATGACAGTGAATTTCGGAACGCAGTTCTTGGTTTCTTTTACATGTTTCTACTCTACTTATCTAAAAGCGTCATAAACATGGATGACACAGTGAAACAGTCGGAGAAGACTTGTACCTTTTTATTTAAAAAACGTAAAATTCGTAGTACTGCCACGAGACAGCGAAAAGAAGCAAGTGGAAGTGATGGTAAGTCATTGGAAGTGTTAATTCAAATGTCGCTTATAAATACCGTATGTATAATTTAATTAAATTTTGATCTGTTTATTTTTTCTTATACTGGATAATTGTTCCTTAATTGAGCACAAATTCTGATAAATTTATGTTTACTTGACGCGTTTTTCCGCGACACAAAAGTACTTGGTAGAAAAGCTTGCGTCTCTGCTCCGCAAAACAAATTTATTAAACGTTAAACTGCCGCATGTTTAGGGTTAGGACATCTGTAAACGCGATATGAGAGAGATCAGCGCGAAAAAAATTGTGTATTGATTAGATGGATTCGAATTCACAGCTTCCAAATTCGCAGCTCGAACAACGAGGCTGTGAGACCGTCGGTTTTTAATTCTATTTGTCTTATTTATTTATTTTTAAGCATACAATTTGTAGGTAGGTTATAAGTGGAAATAAACACATTGTCATATTAATCATTATAGATCACTTTTTGTTTTATATTTTCTAGGTAGCAGCGAAGATGAGACAACAGTGATTAGAAAACAGAAGAAGCAAGATAATCGCAATCCTATGATACAAAGCGTTAGTATTATATAATAAAAGTGATGAGACATTTAAATTTGTATGATTGCACTGACAAGTAGTTAAATTGTAAGTAAATTTAAACTAAACATGTAAAAAATTATATGTATAGAAATTCGATCTTTTTTTCTAGACAAGTACAAAGGAATATCAAGAAAAGACAAATCATAGTGATGACAGTAGTGAAGAGGATAGTGTAACTGTATCATATAAGAGTAACAGAACAGCTCTTCCAGTTGGCCCGAGTGACCAAGGAGCAACAGCTATTTTAGAGACAGAAACAGAGAAAGATAGAGATGCACAAGCATTATTTGAAAAAGCACAGAAAATAAATGAAGTATGTAATTTGAACTAAAGCCAAAATATGCTAGTTCAATTTAAACTTAATATATCTAAATGTGTGAGATACTAAATATTAGTAACATGAAGTCAATACATATTTTAATTATATTATAGGAACTAGAAGGAAAAGAAGATGACAAAATTTATAGAGGCTTGAATAATTATGCACAATATTACAAGAAAAAAGATACAGCTGCAGGAAATGCATCCAGTGGAATGGTTCGTAAAGGACCAATCAGAGCACCATCAAATCTCAGGGCAACAGTGAGATGGGACTATCAACCTGATATATGCAAAGATTACAAAGAAACAGGCTTCTGTGGTTTTGGAGGTATGCATTATATAAATTTAATTAGTATCTTCTCTCCCAAGTCAATATTTTCCAATTTTTTACTAATATTTCCTAATAAAAAAAATTTATTGCAGATAGCTGTAAATTTCTTCATGATCGGTCGGACTACAAATTAGGATGGCAGTTAGAAAGAGAAGCTGCTACTGGCGAATATAATAACAGTGGTGACGAAGACGATAAAAAATACGAAATTGATAGTGACGAGGAGGATTTGCCATTTAAATGTTTTATATGTAGGAACAGTTTTACAGATCCTGTGGTTACCAAGTATGAATTATTATTGAAATATTTTTAAAAGTCTCTCAAATACTTAAAATGGCTTTTCTTTCACAAGGACTTTTTTGTTTGTGTTTCCAGATGTAAGCATTATTTTTGCGAAAAATGTGCTCTGGAACAGTACAAAAAAAGCACACGATGTTACGTTTGCAATACTCAGACTAACGGCACTTTCAGCGTTGCACGAGAACTTATTGCACGAACAAAAATGGAAGAAAAGAAGAGAGCAACAACGCCAAGCGAGAGCTCGAGTGAAGATTGACAAAATTAAAATAATAATATGTATATTTCCACAATAGTTTAGAAAAATGTATAACTACTATGTGTAATTTTATAATAAATAATTGTGTAATATAGAATAACAATATATAGGTAACTCATCTAAAGTTTCAATAAAAAACATCAAATTTTAAAAATATTAATGCACTTTGTTGGAATGCAAAATCTAATTATTCTTTGGAACACACATACATATATCTGTGACTGTCGTGTTCTCTGTGCAAGCCATAAGCGCAATATTTTCATTAACTTACAAAGGGAGATTTCGAAATGATAACACACACTGTATGCACAGAACATGTTAAGAAAAAATTACTGTGCGCCAAATTAAACAACTCAATTATGTTGCAAAAAATATTTATACGAAATGATATTGCACAATATACAAATTACTTTCGAAGGAGAATTATATAATCAAGCAGCACATATATTACAGCAAAAGTAATATATTGATGAATAATTTTATTTTTCTTCGCAACCTTATATTACAAAACATACTTTTTTAGACACATTCAAAATATGCTCTATTTACATCGGGTCATCGCCTAGTTTTGTGCTAGAGAGATTTTGTTTTAATTTTTACAGGAATATAATATTAATAACTATATTTTGCATAGGCTTTCGTATAATATATATGATTATGGCAGTACATTTACATTAAAGTCTATAATCGTTTTTTTTTTGTTTTTTTTTTTCGTTAAATTTCTTGCGTATAACTTTTTCTCGTATATGAAAATCTACATGCTTATGTACTATATGTGCACAAGGCGAGTACGAAAGAAAAAAAATATTCATGTATATTAACAAGCATTTGTTTTTTTCTTTAATATACCTCTGGGCCTCATGCCGGCTGCGCATACATATATGTATATGCTTGAGATCTAGAAAATTGGTAAAAACAACATCCGAAAATCAAACTAAAATTTGCTTTGTCCATTGGCTCGTCAAAGCGTTTAAGCTCCTCGGACTTTTCGTGGATTTTTGTTTTTTTTTGTTAATCTGCGATATGTAAGAATATGTATGAATATGTAAGAATATGCAAGAATACAGAGAAATATATTTCACAAATCACGACAAGCTGATAGAAGCGCGCTAAAAATTCGATTGGACCCGATTTTTACGTCGTCCGTTCCCAAATATATAAATCGGTTGTGAATAATCAACCCCTACCTTCTCTTCTTCTTCTTCTTTTCTTTCCACAAGTGGAAAATTCTTCTACGTACAACTAAATGTTACAAATGTCCTAGTATTGTCTAAGGGTGCTCTCATCATTCTCTGCTACTTCTCACACTCAGTCTATATCGCAAGTACTTGCGATATTTATATATATATATGTATAAGTTTTATGTATATCTCTCTTGCAATATATTATATATGTAGTATATTTATCTTTTCTATATACATACCATATATAAAATCTCGCAAAAGAATTATATATTATATTTATACTATACACAGTCGGTCACACGAAAAAGTCTACATATAATTAATAAATTTATAATATTATATAGAAATTACGACAGTTTCGAATCTTTTAGGAATTACGTACCATTTATTAAATTTACTTACAAAAAAATTATTAATAAACACAAAATAATATTACAAAAACTGTACTACATATATAAATAATTATCAATAAACACAAAATAATATTACAAAAATTTACTACATATAGATATCACAGGAATATTAAAAATGTTTATATTATTGTTTTAATATTTTGTTGATCCTCTTTTTAGCATCAATGACGGTATAAGCAGCCTGTTTTACAGAAAAATAAAAGATATTTATCTATTTTCAAGTTTTCTTTGTTAAGTGTAAAGCAAATTTTTTTGTACAGTCTCCGAGTCAATCGTTTGTGTCATATCAACGTTTCTCGTGAACATTTTATGTCACTTCATTAAACACAAACGTGGTTTTAACTCGAAAACCATATTATGTGCACAAATGTTTGCCACACTGTGGAAGCATCAAATATCAGATTTTAAAGAAATTGTATGTCTATACATATGTAAACATAAATAATCCTATAATAGCATGTATTCTTTATTTATTTTAATTTGTTATATTATTAGATGTAGACTTTTCCGTGACGGACTATATATTCTTAGCGCACGAGACGCGAGTTATTGATTTTTTAAATCTTTATACTTTAACGTCAAGCATTTATATACATTTTATATTTTTTCTCCGCATTTTTTACGTTTGCACCACTTCTATTCGCTCAATATTCATTACAAACAGAAGAAAAAGAGAACACTGGAATCGAACACAACGAAAAATTTGTAGATTTCATTCTAACGCGCCTATTAAAATTGTTTTACACATAATTATCATCGATCGCAACATATTAAACACAATTCAACACTTAACTCTCTTTTTCTTCGAAAAAAATGTATAAAAGTTTTATATTTTCACTTTTCATCTTTCACGGTCTTAGGAAAAAAGAAAAAAAAGATAACTCAAGTATCGCACTCTTTGTGTCTATTGAGAGATATACATGTTTCAGAACTTTAATCATGAAACACGTATCAAGAGGTACTGTTCCGATGCTTTTTGCTCTTCGATTTACCAAGCTCGAACTCATCTTCGCTTCTGCGACGTCTTTCCTTTAGCTGCTTCTCCATAGCCAGCATCGTTATCATTCGTTTGTGAGAATCGCCTACTATCCATCCGTGCTGTTCTTGCCGATCGTCCTCCTCTTCTTCGGGAGCCGGAATAGGTTCCGGCGCTTCTTCCTCATCGCTCGAGCTCGACCAATAGTATAACTGAAGAGCAGCGGTACGTTTCCGCCGTCCGATCGCGACTCCGACACCTTCCTCGACCTTGTTCCACGACTTAGTAGTCTTCAATTCTTCATCGTCGGAATCGCGTTTGCCGCTAAATGATTTGCGCTCCTTCGAATCCTTACCCATAAACGTCTTCTTAGATTTCTCCGTTGACTCTTTACTCTTCTTACTCGCTGAAGTCTTCCCATTCTCAGATTTGGAAACTTTCTTTGGCTTAGCTGGCGATTTTGAGAGTTTCCTTCGTTTCTCCGAAATTGGCGAGAGACCGTTTTCCACGGTTGTCTCAGTGACGGGAAAAGCACGTTCCGATTTATTAGTTTCTTCTAAGCTGTTGAAAAGAGATTGACCGATTTTCTCCTCAGTATTTTCGTCGCCGCTTTTTCTTTGCTTCTCTTTCATCTGGTGTCTCTTCTCTTGATTCTGCTTAGATATGACATTATCTTCCGTCACGTCGTCGTTCAATGCGATATCGTTTACGTTTTGAACGAGAACTTCTTTTCTTTTACAAACCTCTCTTAGAATTTCTTCTTCAATCGCTTTTTGCTCTTTCGCGATCATTTGCTCGTGCTTCTTCTCGAGGTATCTCTCCTTCCTCTTTTCCTTCGACTCTCTCTTCTTGCGTGACTTATCGTGATCCCCTTTTCTGTTGTTATCTCGCACGTATGTTTCCTCATCCGAGCTGCTTATTTCTGCCAACAATCCTTGCTTGCCTATCGCGCACTTCCTTTGTCTCCTAGTCGGTTGTAAATCCATAAGTATTCTCTCTTGTTCTTCCCGTAATTTGTCCAACTGTTGTTGTTTTCTCTTTTTTGACTCTTGCACTTTTCTACTAAGAAACACATGTAGAGGAAGATTATCAGATTGTTTCTGTGGTTTCTCATTGCTCGAGAGTTTTTCGGGTAACGTTGGAACATCGTCGTCCGGTTCTTCCTTGTCATTTTGTATTTCCGAGGGGCTCAGCTGTTTGTATTCCGTCTCTTCATTAATCATTCCATCATTCGAAGTTTCGTCCATCCTTTCCACAGTTTCGTTAATAATATTATCCATTTGGACTTCCGCATGTACGTTCTTAGATTTAGAATCGAGATCATGTCCGTCTAAAATGTCCAAAGCTTCCTCCAAAGGAATCAATTCGTTCTCCGGCGAATAATCATCTTTTGTGGTTTTAGATACCGTTTCCGTCTGTAGAGCCACATTTTCGTCCAAGACCTGTGCTTCAACTTCGTTGGTCTTCGGGCCTTCGGCTGTCGACATCGGCTCCTCGTTCTCTTCATCCGTTTCCGCATCGGAAGTGTCTTCTCGGTACAAATCGTCTAATTCAAACGTTCTCTCGTATTGATTGTCCATGTCGTCGTCGCTGTTTCTCACCTCGTCAGTCGTTTTTCTTTCATCTATAACCAACGAATGATCCGACATTTCCGATTCCGATTTCGCGACATCGTGATCTTTCTCCATAGCATCCTCCTGCAACTCTTGATTTCGCCAATCATTAGCAGTTTGATCTCCGTTGTCGAGGTCAAAATCCTTGATTGCGTGCTGATCACGATTCGCGTCATCAACGTCAAGCGATTTCTTCGGACTCTTTCTAGACTTCAACGAACGTCGTTCACTCGCGATCTCGTAATCGTTTCGCTCGTACTCGCTCTCGGACGTCGACAATTCCGCGAAGAGGTTCTGTTTACCCTTCGAACACGTGCGTTGACTCTTCGAGATACCAACACCGACATCCTCCGCTTTCGCAGCTGTTCTGAATTCATCTGAGCTGTCGTTCTCATACCACGCATTTCTCGCTCGTTTTTTTGAGCTTTTACTTCGTTTCTTAAGTTTTGATTGCTTGACGTTTTGTTCCATGGACCGTTTCAAGCGTTGCTGTTTCCTTTCGACGAACTCGTCCATCGGCCCGGTGATCGAACCGTCAGTCTGCTGCTGTTGCTGTTCTTCGCTCTGGAATGACTTTAAGGCGCCCTTCGTCTTTGGCGCAAATTTCTCCATCTCATAGAACTTATGATCCATTGCGGCGTTCGATTTAATATCCACAATATAATTTTTTTTGTTGTTCTCCAAAGAGGTGTCAAAGTTTTCGTCATTTTTTATTTTTCTATTAGACTCGTAATTTTTCTCAACTTGACATCTGTACGACATCACACTTCCCAGAGTCGGTGCCATTTGACTCTCCTCTTCGTCAAATTCGTACACGTCTTTTATCTTTTCTGATTCTCCTTTTCGATCGAAAGACCCGCGACGCTTCTTCTTTTCCATTAAACCTCCAAAGCATTCGCTTCTACGAATCAGGGGAAACGCCTGTTGTTGTTGTTGTTTCTTGTTTTTCTTTGGCTTCCGCTGTTTCTGCGCGTTCGAATTTACAAACGCGGCCTTCGAGCGTTCGTATTCCTTTCTTTCGTTCATTTCTTTCTTACGTTCGAACAGCTCCTTGATAGGATTCCTCGTCTTCTTCGTTGGCGAATTCTTTACCGTCTCCGACAGCTCTTTCGTTGATCTCTTCGGCGAGTCTGTGGTGATGTCTTTCGTCGTCATTGCTGCAACTCCCGCCGTCATCGTCGTCGTAACCGTCTTCACTGATTGATGATTCTTACCGCTGCTTGCAACGTCTTCCGGCGGCGTAGACGTCGGTGCTCGCGCACAAGCCAATTCCGCTAGTAGCTTCATCGGAGCAGAGCCACTGCAGAATGAAATTAATTAATAACAATTTCGCATACAGACGTGAATGAGATTGTTTATATGGAGAGAGAAACAAGATTCGTTATTAAACCTGTGTGATTATTACGTATAGGTAATTGCATAGAAACTACTGTTGCGTAGATGATTGCGATCATTGATTAAAAAGCTTTTGCATTTCCACGACCAAATTTAAATTGAACGATGCTGAAAAAAATAAAAAAAATAAAAAAAAAAATATTACTCTTTCTCAACGATATGATATGAAAATTGAAAAACGGCTTTTGTAAAACATTTTTATAAAATAAATGCAATCTTTAACAAGAAATATTCACTTTTTTCACACAGAGAGTAGAATAAAATATAGCAAACATGTAGAAAAAAATATATAAAAGTCCAATTACTGATCAATTTTAATTTGTTTCTCTTTATAAAAACGGGAATATTCGGATTCTTTTTGACATATCCTCTAGACATATCCTCTCCTCTTTGACATATCTTTTTTTTTTTTACAAGAGTACTTTCTGAAGAAAATCTAGTCTGCTATTATATATATAGTCTGGGCGAATAATAAATGTATGTGCTAAGTGCTATATTATACGAGTGCTATATACAGAGAATTCTATTGCAAAGGCGCTACATGTTGGTGTTGTTGCGGGAGAGATCGTTCATCGCGTATAGGGTGGAGTGACGAGAACGGATCAATACGCAACGCGAACGAATGGGCATCGTTCGACGAGAGACGGGTCTCTCGACCATACTTAGCGAAACCGAGAACCCCGACACGCTCGAATAATTCCAGCCCGAATGGAAAAAGACGGAGGGCTAACGAGAACGAGTATTACGTGCGCGCATTTTATCTAACACAAAAGCCCGACGAGAGAAGTTTGATCTCAAACCCTCTCCGGAAAACCAATCGCAACAGAACGAATACCGCACGGATTACAGAAATGGTTTTCCTTTTCTGAAAAATACCGTGTCTTTTATTGTATGCACAGCCAATCATGCGCCCGCATTTAATTTAGCGTAATCGAAGGAAAATTTTTAATGAAAACAAAACATATGGGTCGCGCGGACGAATAAACGAGCAATCAACAGGTGTTGAACCGGTGCGAAGCTGAAAAATGTGCGTTGATATACGCGATTTGCTTTGAGTAAAATATAGTCAAATAGGTTTTAATCACACCCTAGGCGTTTTGCGCTGCACACGCATTCTATTCGATCCGATCACGTGCACTTTCGCGCTTTTATATCAAAACAGATTATTATAAAAGTAAGCTTTTAAAAACTGTTAAGTGTATCTGTATATGATGTATATCACATTAAACAATAAAGAGTTTTTATTGAGGTCACTTACTTATGATCATTTTTGCCATTGCTGTGCAATAAGTTGGACAGCGCCTTGTCTAACAGACCGTCCAGAGTTGAATTCGTCTTATTCTTGTGCCCTAGCGAAGACTTTTGTTCCCTATTCGATCCAATTGAGGCAGTTAATTGTTGCCCGTGAATGCTCGAGGAGTACGAGTTTCCAACGCCGTCTCGTTTGTTATTGTCAAGATGACGCTGATCATCATCGTTGATCTTCTGCCCAAATGTGCTGGCTATCAGATTCTCGCTTTCTCTCATACGCTGCTGAATCTTGTCGCGTAGTTTGTTGTTATATTCAAAAGCTACGTCTAAACTATCCTCATAACACAAATTGTCAACTCGCGATACCCGATCCGGACTGGCCGATCTGCTCGAACGCTCGCTGCCGTGCGTTCGATAA
Organism: Pseudomyrmex pallidus; assembly: GCA_014825455.1. Taxonomy (NCBI): domain Eukaryota; kingdom Metazoa; phylum Arthropoda; class Insecta; order Hymenoptera; family Formicidae; genus Pseudomyrmex; species Pseudomyrmex pallidus. The sequence goes on along the minus strand of QVNV01013738.1, from coordinate 48,588 downwards.
CTCCTATCGTGACTGTTCATTTCCTCCGAGCCGAGCAACTGAAATATCCAAGTAGAAGATACGTGTTGTTCACATATCTTTTTTCAAAAATTGAATTTAATTATTGGTTCACAATTGTAATTTTAAATGATTTCACTTGCTGTTGAAGATATTAGAGTTTTGCAAATATTATACTTTAATTACTCTATAGTTATTGCTGAACGGATCAAAAGTAACAGAAAGCAATTATTATCACTGAATATCTGTCTCGTATAAAATACAAAAACAAAAAAAAAGAAGTTACAAAAATTCGATACTCACCTGGTTCACCGACTCCAGAAGACTACCAAGACTGTTCTGGCTCTCCACGTCTCTCCATCGGTCTCTGTTAACTCTTAATCCCTGCGGTTGATCGGTCTGCCGATGATAAGACTCCGAGTGATCCAACTTGATCTTTTTTGCGCCTCTTAATTCGTTCTCGCTAGTAGCCTTCAGCCTCGAACAACATTCGACGAAGAGTTCTTCGTCGCAATTGAGTATCTTGCCTTGCAGGGGAGTCGTTGACTCGATCTCTCTCGGCACGTCCAACGCATTGTCCTCGATCGCGTCCGTAGGCGCGATCGTCACTATGTCCGATCTGTGGCCTGACGATGGCGATCTGATGACGATTTTCTCGCCGGAGAATTCAGTCAGGTTTGGTTTTCTGGAATTGTCGTCGTGCGTCGGAAGTTTTTCCTCTTCTTCGTCCTCTTCCTCAGAGTTTTCTATCGAGCTGTCGGGAGTATCGCGAGCGTACAACGGCGACATTCTTCGTCGTGCCATATCATTGTCGTTCTCATCCTCTTCGTCTTCCTCTTCTTCGTCATTATTGTCATCATCGGACTGTCGAAAAATTTCTGTCTGAGAATTTCTGTCGAAATCGTCCAACTGAGCCCTCAGGAGCGATACTTCATCCGCTAAACTACTGTGCGACATAACAGATTCTTCATCCTTTTCGATCAATTGCCGATCGTTCGCTGCGAGATCTTCCTGGTTGAACTTCAGACTTCTTGCTGAACGTTTCCACTCTTCGCTGACCATTTTGCTCTTTCTGGAACCTGGTGATTGATGATCTAAATTTGATATCGCGTTATCCTGAACTACATGCTTTGATACAATCGAATCGCTGTAAGCCGAAGAGTTATAAGCACTGTCTTTGGAGATGGTCAGATGCTTGGACAGATTTCTTGATTCGCTAACAAATAGCGTTTCATGGTTTTGCGTCCCGTTCTTCGTTTTATTTCCTGATGCTATCAGCGACTCGTTATTATGATCTCTCGCAATTTTGTCGTCCGTTTTCGTCTTGCCGATTCTCTTTATATTGAGATCCTGCTTTTTACTGATATCTTTTCTGGATTTTCTGCGTTTGGTCTTCGAAAGATACGCAAATGTAATGTTGAGTCGTCTGTCGAAAGCATCCGAGAAAGCTCTCGCTTCCTCGGCTCTGATCTTGCTTCGTCTCCAATTAGGCTTGAATACTCTAAACTGCGACGGCGACAAACGTTCGCTAATATCTCGTTTCTTACGATGGCTAAGATCTTTGTTTGACTTTCTATGCGCGTCATAACTGACTGGAAAATTCTCCCATTCATCTGAGATCAAATTTCTGTTTTGCTCTTTATTCCATTCCTCCTCGTGATATCTCTTTGATGATTCTTCATCCTTCTCGCAAGAAAGATCATTTTGAAACTGATTTTCCATTTCTTTAATTTTGTCTGCATCTCTATCTTCGTCCGAAACAATCGACGACTCGAAAGTTCTCAGGATTCTCTCGTCCGCCTTGATCTTGCTCTCTCTGTATCTGCGCTTGGTCTGATTAAGCGATTCAGTCTGATCTTCGAATGTTGAATCTGGATCTTTCTCTCGTTTCTTCCGATTCTTCGATTTTCCATGAACTTCAGCATCTTTTTCGATTTTCTTTTTGTAAACTCGCTCAACATCCTTTTTCGTTTCGGAATGACGCCTCTTGTCCTTCTTATGTCCATTTACCGAGATCTTCGACCCGCGCGGACAAGATTTCACATTTGACGCGCTCCTGGACATGTCCGAATCATCCTCCGATCGCGATACCCAGTCATTCAGCACTTCTTTCATTTTATCGTTCTTCTCGCCGCCGAACACGCGGCCGAACACGCTCTTCACGATCTTGTTCTTATTCGTGCAAGCGGACTCGATTTTATCATCCTCGTTCTCGCTGTCGCTTGACAATTCGGTGATCTTCGACATCGAGATTTTGTCTCTTTTTCCTTTAGAACTCTTTGACTTCTTACGATCGGCTTCTCGTTCTTTGCTCTGTGAGTTTCTGGATGACTTTTTGTTAGATGATTCCAGTCGAGCTGTTTTTTCATCGCAAGCAGTGTCGTGCTCTAAATTCTCTATTGTCTCCCGATGCTGCGACTCGTGAGAATTTATGACTGGAAGAGATTTGTTATTCTCAGTAATCAGTGACGGTAAGTTTTCATCTTCGCTGCTTTCTGATTCCTCTGAAAATTTCATTTCATTTTGAGACGATTCAATAATTTCTTTTTCTTGCGAAATCACCGTTTTCTCTTCTGATTCTAATCGTTTCTCTTCAGATATTTCCGAGATGTCTGGAAGTTTTTGAACTTCGGAACTCTCATCTTCGTCGAGTCTTCCTGTCTTGACTCCGACCGATGGCAAATGATTGATGGAGACTGATACTTCTTCAGTAATTTGCGAAGATAATTCAGTTGGAAGTTTAGTAGTTGAGTCAGATAAAACGTCTTCTTTTACTTTGTCGTGATTAGATGGTTCGTTTTGCGATGTAAATTCTGCATCATCATCGCGTGCATTTATTTTCGACGATTTATCAATATCATCCTTGTCTTTTTCTGACGAAACATGGATCGCATTGTCGCAATCCTGCGCGAGTGTGATATCAACTGTTTTCGCAAGCTCTGCCGTCCGCGTCGATTGATTTTCGGAAGTATTCAGCTCGGTATTTTGAATATTTTCGACATTTACTAGGTTCTTCTCGGTTTCCGATAAATACAATTCCGGGATTTGATTGTTAATTTCTAGCGTCATCAGAGGAACCGGAGCAACTTTTTCGACGGTTGTCGTTTCGCAACTCGTATCAATCTGATTTGCAATTTCTTCCGTTGTTTCGCTGTTTGTTTTCACCGATTCGTAGACGTCGTCTGCTTTCACCAAAGAACTGCCTGCAATTTGTGCGTGATTCTTCCTAGGCCTGCCTCTACGTTTAGGAGGATGAATATTCGCGTCAACATGCGACGGCTTGCCGATGTCGTCAAGATTTTCTTTGGTTTGTAAACTTGAATTTTGATCTTTAAGATTTGATTCTTCGATGTTGCTTGTAACAACACTGTTTTCTTTGACTTCAGATTCCGTGTGGATCGCAGTATCAATTTGATCTTTAAGTCTCGGTCTTCCACGCTTTCTTTTTCTAGTTTCGTTGGTCGCTTTCGGCTTTGCGGCTTCCTGAGAGATATTATCTTCATTAACACGTACAGCTTCTGGTAACGCGTCTTCGTTCGTTTCTTTCTCCGCTTTGTACTGATTACAACTTTCTGTTTCGTCACTAACGTCCATAGAAATGTCCATAAAATACACGTCAGCTTCGACATCAGACTCTTCGTAATGTTGAATATGTTTACTTCTTCTTGGTCTCAGACTGAACCGACTTGACTCGGTCGAAGTTTGATTCTCTTCCTTTTCCTCGTTATCAACCGTAGAGAGCTTCCTTGTGCGTCTAGAAGTCCTCGTGGATTCTGTGTGCTGTTCGGTCGTCATATCAATGTCGCAAGCTGATGATGTACAATATGTTGCGTCATTCAAAGAATTGACAAGTAATTCTGCCTGATTTTCGCTCTTTTCTTCGATTGTTTCCGAAATTTCTTTTGTCAAACTGCAAGACGAGATCCGCACGGCGTCATTAGTCGAATTTGTGAACTCGTTCGAGGTGTCTTTCGACTTTTCCAGTTCGGGAGAGTCTAACAGCAGATGTTCATCTGCTAGATTCTTCTTTTTCTTGGTTCGCTTTTTATCGCTGTTCTTGCCTCGTACCGAGTCCTCGTGCTTCTTCTGAATCGGTTTGATCGGGGTCGACGACAACATTGGTTTCTCTGGCGTTATGTGATCGGTCAGAACGTATTCGTCATGGCTCATGTTCTCGGTGATCTTGCAGATTTCTTCGTCCAACAACTTGTCCTCCAACGTTTCCTGCTTTGCTGCTTCGAGGTTCATCACAGAAGTCGTCGATTCCGCGTTGATTGCGTAAGATGCGTAATTTTCGTACGGTTCCAAAGATGTCCGGATGATTTCAGAAGGTTGAGCATCTTCCGGAACACTCTTTTGCTGATCACTCGCTTGATCATTCTTCTCGGCATTAGTGATTTCTTCGTCATTATTGAACACGATATCGGTGGCGAGTTGAATTTTATCCTTGGATTTCTCCATCTGCAACAGATGCCACTGCGATAGCGTGTGCTTCTTCAAGGAACTCTTACGAGTAAAGCTAGTGGCACACACTTCACAGAAAAACTTGGCTGCTTCTTTTGTCAGTTTCTTTCTCTTCTCCACAATCATAATCTCGCCAGTCTTCTTGTGTACCACCACAAAGTTATCGGCCGCGCGTTTCTTCAGGGTAACCGAGTCGTCCGGAGAATCGGGATCGTTCGGCGCCGCGGGTACATTTTCCGACGAGTCTTTGTTCGCGGAATTGTCCACAGAATCATCCGTCACAGGTTTGTTTGCGTCTTTGTTTTGCACATCTGAAGACTTGTCAGCAAGTTCGAATTCCCGTTCGATGTTCTCCAAGACTTTCGTGTTCTCTAACGAAGCTTGAATGTCCATCAGAGCATCGATGTCGTCTACATCTGAGAGATCGAGATGCTCATCACACAGCGACTCTCTTTTATTCTTCTCTTCAGACGTATTGCTCTTCGAAGATTCCGATTCTGCGACAAAAGAATCTGCTCGCGCATCATCGCAAGTCTCTTCCTTTCCCTTTCTCTTCTTCTTCGCAAATCGCTTCTTTCTGAAATAACTAGATTCGCTGGCGCACGAATTCTCCGACAGATCGTCTGTGCTTTCTCCCTGATTTCGTGTGCCGGAATTGACAAGATCTTCATTCGAGAGTTGTGTTCTCCTTCGAGATCTTGTAACAGTCGAAGCGAATTCGATTGAATTCGATGAGCTCGACCTCTCAAACTTATTCGTGTCTAATTGTTCTTCAATAACGCACTTCTCCGTTTCTTCTTGTTCTTTGGTCTTTTCCATGTTAGACACTTCCTTTTCCGCGCGATCTTCACTTGTTTGTGACTCTTCGGGAACATTCCCGCCGTTCCAACGACCTTCTTCCGGCAACGACTTTTTCCTCGAGCCTCGTTTCTTTGTGTTCTGCAACAAATCCTTCACTTCCGGTATTTTGAAGTGTTCCAGGCTAGACTCTACAACGCTGGTTTCTTCATTAAGCTTCGAAATAAGTTCGACAGATTCGTCTACCGGTAGTTCGAGATGCTCGTCAGCTAATGATTTCTTTTTCGCACCACGTTTCTTTTTTGTTTTTGAAGGTATCGAATTGACAAGATCTTCTGTGTTTTGTGCTTCTTTCTGTTTCTTGCGCACTGTTTCTTGCACCAAAGAATAAGATTGTTCCAATAAAGCGCTTGTATCTTCGGTGATGGTCCCAATTTTCATCAATTGCTGATCAGTCAATTCCAGAGTATTTTCTTTCTCAGCAGACGACAATAATTTTTCAGCCGACTCATCAGCAGACTTGATTGAAGTTTGAAAAAGATCTATATTAGTATTTTCCGGAAAAATTGCAGATTGACGCGATTTTCTTCTCGACGTGTATCGAGATGTGGATTCACTCGTGTCAGTTTGATCCTTTTTCTTGATTATATCCACTGAGTTTTCGCTCTCCGTGCTGTTCTTCGAAAATAATATCGAAGAATCAATATTTTTCTCCAACACTTTCTTCGATAGAACATCGGCACCGGTAGGTTCTTGTTCAGACATTATTTTGTCAGCAGATTCTTCAAGATTCGATGTTGACTTTGCATCTTCTGCAATATTATCGGATTTTTTAAATTTTAGTTTATCATCACATTCTGTGATGTTCTCTTCCAAACTCGACGACTTTAAGTTATCTTCGACAGTTTTGCTTTCACTATTGTGTCGAATCTTCTCAAAGTCAACATCTTCGTTTAAAGATGTTGTAATATCTACATTTTGTTCGATAACTTCATCTGCAACGTTGGACTCTTCTGGTTTAGAGATAATCGTGTCGTCAAAGTGTGATTCCTTTTGTGTTATATTTTCTTCAGCAACAGGCTCTTCAACAACTTCCGTCGATTTCCGTTTGCTTTTTCTGGGCCAGGTCGCGTCTTCTAGCGATCTTTTGTTAGATTTTCTTCTAGATTTCTTAAGTCTTTCCTTTTTCTCAAGTTTTTCTAAACTTTTCTTCTGTGGTAAAGATTCCGTCGAAGTGTTTGCCAATGGTGATGAAATCTCATTTAAAACCTCTGTTAAAACGATTGCTTCTTCATTTGTTGTCACTTTATTCTCACGGGATTCGATCTGCGATTCGTCAACAGAAGAATGTATCGCATCCACGTTATCACCGCTTCTTGTTTCAATATTTGAGACACTGTTTATCTTAGTTTCTTTCTCGCTCTGAATCCGCGTTTCAATCTGCGCTACCAAATTCTCTTCAAGGTTATCTTGAGCCTTATCTTGAAGCATTAAATCAGTAGACCGTTCGGGAACGGCACTTTCGACATTAATTTTATCGTCTTCCAATGGCCGAATTTCAAGATTAGTAGTAATCGGCGATTCTTTATCATGAGATGTATTCATCGTATTTTTATTATTATCTTTTTCCAAAGCGTGGCTCTCGCCGGCATTTTCGCTCTCCGCATTATCAACTAAAGTAGGTCCAACTTCGTTGAGAATATTGGTCAGTTCTTCAGCCGCGGAATCCAGCAGCGAACCTACTTCGTTCTCCAGCAAGGCGTCCTTCTGTTTGGCTATCTTCGACACAATCTTCTCCAGAAAAGAACCCTTGCCCTTCGGTTTTCGTCTGGATAGATCGAGGATAATGTCGTTAGCTGGCGAGCGCGCCTTAGCGTTCACACTCTTCTGAGCTACAAAAGCGTCATCTTGTACCTTCTCGGAACTGGAACGAGTGTTCTTTTCATCGTCCGCATGGTGGTTATCAGTCGCGCTTGTTGCTGTAACGATCACATTCTCTGAGGATTCCTGCTCACTCTTAGCAAGAACCGGTAACTCATTAAACGCCGAGTCCGCTGCGATTACGTTGCCTTCGCCGCCTCTCGGTTGTTGCGTGCTTCCGTTGCGCGTCACTCTATCCGGATTATCCAGACTAGTCTGCACCGTAAGCACCTGCACACTCTGCTGCTGCGCTTCTATCGGGATGTTCATGCCTTCTGTTAGAATACCGATGACATTGTTCAGAGATCTTTTTCTCGATGATCTCTCACGGCGAACACCCCACGTTTTCTTAGGCCGTGTCGCTTTTAATTTGCTCACGGAGATCTCAAGTGAGTTCTCTTTGCCGCTGTCGACGGATAAATTCGCTTCCGACTGTAAATGATTTAAATTGATGTTCGTCATCACGGGATCCGAACGATTGTCAGTATTACTGTCACTAGTACCGTCATCGATTTTGATTTCGTCAATTTTCTCGATCGCTTCGTCGACTTTTTTCTCAACTTGCTTTTCGTTCAATGTAACATTTTCAATGTTATTTTGTTCTTCTTTCGCGTGCACTTTAGTTTCTTCAGCATCATTACTTGATTTGTTGCGACCGCGACGTTTTCCCGACAAGCTATTGTCTTTTCGGAAGCTATCATTTCGAATTTCTAAGGAAGACTCACTTTTAACATCGATCAACGATCGCCTCGTTTGCTTACTCGTGTCGATTTTAGTTTCGACATCCGCACTGTCGATCGCGATCTCCTTTGCTTTCACACCTGTTCGACTATCTCTTTTACCATGATTTCTTTCGTTCTGCGTCACGTTACTAACCGGATCTTTATCCTGGATTGTTTCAGTCATTTTATCGTCGTTCTTTTTCTCGATATTCTTCCTAGACGATTTTCTGATTGTCTCAATCTTCTCTTTTTTATTTACACCCTTCGAGCCGTCCTGTTCATCATCGATTTCCCGCGAAATCTTGTCGCCTGTTTGAGATGTTTTCGATTTTGGTGTCGAGTATCTCAAACTGCGTTTCAAGCCGGCGTCGTTAGATGCATGTTCCAGCGTATTCAGTAAATCCTCTGTGCTAACCGCACCCAGCAACTTCTTTACCTCGAACGGAATGTCCCGCGTCACGGAATCTTTCTCCGTTTTCGTTTTCGAGGTGCTTCGCGTTTCCTTCGTTCCTTCTTCTTTCTTTGATTTTAATTCTCTTCTGGTGTTCATCTCATCTTTCGATATTTCTTCTTGTTTGTTATTCTCGCTGTTATTGGTATTTTTGACAGGTAAGCTTTTCCTGTTCCTTGTTCTTCCCTGCTTCGGCATTTTATTCTTGAAATCTTCGTTTTCTCTGGATGTATCGATTTCCTTCCGCTTTGCAATGTCCTTCGTTTCTTGCTTCGGTTTTCTTCCTCTCGTTGATTTTTGCTCTTTTGTACATTTTTCTGGTACATTCTCAACATTACCGTCAACCTCGATGTTATTTTCTTTCTCTTTTGAGACACATTTTATACTTCGTGACGCTTTCTGATCCTGAAGAGATATCGACGATGTCGCCGGCGATAAAATAGGCAAATCGTTCGTTGACTTGTCGGCATATTCTTCATTAGAGGAGACGATCTGTGCGACTGGTTCCAAAGTTGGCATTTTGTCACTGTCCGATGATAATCGAGTGACTCTTCGTGGCGGTTGCACCTCGGTTTTCTTTGACTTTTGCGTCGTCTTGAGTTTTATTTTGATTTCAGTAGAGTCAGCAAGTTTCTGCTTCCTCTCGTCAGTTTTCGCTTCTGACAGTTTTGCCTTGTTTGGATTGCGGGCAAACTTGCCGTCTTGCGAGCGCAGTTGAGACTTTGCCTTGATTTTCATCTTCAACATGCGCTGCGCCGATTTATTCTTATTCTTTACGCCAGGAGTCGGCGCTTTCTTTCTGACGGAACTGACGCCATCTTTATCGATCGCTCTCACAATCGTCTTTGTATTCTTTGGTGTATTCTTTGGAGAGAATGTTTCCTTGCCGTTCGCATCGTCCTTTGTCTCCAACGTGGTCACGCACTTGAACTTGCCTTTGGCTTTCACATTCGCCAGCTTGTCGCTGCTTTTGCTCGGAAACTGTGAAGTGACGATCAATCCCATTTTCGTTTTCACATTTCTCTTCTTGCCGAGTACTCTCGGACGTCCAATGAGTCTCGGCCGAACAATCTTGTTGTCCACATCCGAAATCTTGTTATCGACGGTCTTCGACGAGCTCTCGTTGATCTCTTTGGTGTCTCTCTTACCTTCGACTTCGGCATTCTTATCAGCATTGCCATGCGATTTTTTCTCGACTTCATGACATTTTCTCACGACACTTTCGATCGCCGCAGTGATATTATCGTTTCGACATCGATTACGCTGGATCGACTTGGCGTTCTTCAACAACTTGTTTCTCAGAGCGGCTTTGTTGCGTGACATTCGTGACGAGTCGTCGCCGATTATATGAGATCTCTTTCTGGTCTGCACCTGTTTCAACAAAGTCCAAATATGTTGCTACAACGAATGATTCCTTTTTTTTTTAAGATGATTTACAATTTAGATCTACTAAAGACAGGATTTCAAGGAATCGAAGCATCAAAGATCTCTTAGAAGTTTTATGAAAAAAAAAAAAATCTAACAATAAAATAGCGGCAGCGTGAAAATTATTTTGCTTGTTCGATTGTGTACACAATCGTGTGAATATACATCTACTTTTCGACCAATACATATGTCAACTAATCGATGCCTCTGCTCGTGTGTGGCGAAGCGCGCAAGGCAATAAAGTTTCATAATTATTTCGACGAGTCTCAAGGTTTTCCGACCATCTCTCGATTATTTAATATTCTCTCAGCTCTTATCTGACGATATAAACGTTCTCTATTGTTTATGTGTAATTTGTTTCTATAATTTTGCAAACTTGTGTTCAAAAACACTTCAGTAATTTCTGTTAGTCTCATTTCGTATTTACTAATGTATGTAAATTACGCAACTAGTTTCATTTATTATTTTATTATGTTTTTATCTTCATTACTGCATGTATTTTAGTATATTTTGCACTAATAAAGACTTTATTAATGACAGAAACGTTTGAAGAGAGACTTGAAAGTATGTATATACACAAGAGAAATTTAAATAATTTAACAACCATTTTGCTCGTATTTAATATACATTTCCTACTTGTAATTTTAAGTTTCTGTTTAAAGCGTGAATAAAAACTTTTGTAATTTTTCTTCATAATTTAACAAAATAAAACCAAACATTATTTTTTAATAATATACATAAGAGAACAATGTTACGGTATGATTAATAAATTATGTGTAATTTGGCATAAATTGTTTTAATATTCAAGACTTAATATCACGGGAATTATATACGTACACATAGCTCATTACAAGTCGGTTATTACACTGTGTGAATGTTCTAGTTGAATTAGCCAACGAATGTAACTAGCGCCTTTAATACTCTTTATGATTCTAATATTGATTCAAGTTTAATGGAGTATATTATTGAGAAAGTAGTCATCGTTTTACGTGATTGAACACACTTACATTTCGAAGTTTTCCCTGTGTTCGTATCGCACTATCCTGCAAAACTTTTCTCGTGGTCCTTTTAGGCGGCAGATTGGCAAGCATTTTCTGAATACTCTCACCTGAGAAACAAAATTCCCTCTATTGAAAAGCTACAAGAACGACGATCTTAAAATATTTTTTTGAAATACAGATATAAAAAAATTAAATTTTGTTAAAACATTCAAAAACTCTGTTATTATTATAAATGTTAAAATTTGCACGAGCAAAAACATATATATAATTAGGTTTATTAAAATTACAGTTTATTATGTAATTACATAGAAAAATTTCTTTCTTTCTGGTTTTTAAAATGTTTTTAAATCTGTTCACTCGGAACACAAGGTAAGAAGTGATACGAGAAGCTAGAGTGACTTCGTAGTATCATATCGTACCAAGTACGAAAGTTTGTCAAGTTCTCTAGTGTTGATGCGCGAAAAAACACGAAGTGCAATCTTACGGTCACTTGGTCGAATTCTGGGCCCGGCCGATGCCGCCTGTTTCTCTTTGGGTCTATCCACGTTCTCTCTGATGCGCGGTTGAGGCGTCTGAGAGTTTTGTATATTTCTCTTCATTCCGCGCTGCGGTCGACGTCGTCGACGGCTGCGACTGCCGAACGGCCGCCACTTGCATCTCTTCTTTCCGCTTCCGGTGAGACCGAGCAACCAGGCGTGATCACCGCCGCACTCCAACATATGCCGGTGCAGCTCGGCCACACTCAGGCAGTTCTTGGCGCACTTGGTGCACACTGTTTCCGTCGCCACAGCATGTTGCGTCTCGTCGCTAGGCGGGCATCGCCCTGGCAGATACAGGTATTGATAGTGATCGCGCTGCTCGTCGACCAACTCAAAATGCGAACATAGAACACGTGGATGCATCAAAGCTTTGTGTTCTTCCATCTCCTTCAGCGTTACCTGCACATTTTCACAACAACGGCTGTTCAAGTCATTGAAGCATTATGATAAGTTACGGTTCATTTCGATCGATAGAACTACGTGATATTTCTGGTGTAAAGAGATTATTATTACATATGAGGTCGCGTGAGGTCTCCCGCTTTAATTTTTCCTATAAAATTTTAAGACAGATATGAAAAAATTCCACGAAAGAATTGCAAGAACTAAACTTATTATTTATTTCACAGTTGAAACTTGGAATAAAGATATTCCAATTTTATCTAGCGACACGAATTGCATTGGATAATTTATTCGTTTCGTTTTTAATCATCCTTAGAAGCAAATTATACGAATGAGTCCGCGATTCGGACGACTCGCTCGCAAGCACTTACCATCAATGTATCGCGCGAATGTCAAAGATCAAGTACGCTTGATAAACTATCGAGACTATACGTACACACCGTACAAATGAAATCCACCGTTTGGCACGCGACCGCGCCGAAAAAGCTGTATTCTCGAAATAAAAAGATTATGTAATTCACAGGTCCTCTTAACAGATGTTCTTGAATTAATACTTCTTTTTATTTTTCTAGAGTGTATTTCTAGAATAAAGTTAAAAATATGTTCCTTCTCTTTGTTTTTTAACTTCAAAAATAATTGACATTCTCATTAAGAAAAAAAATATCTAGTTGTCTTCCAGAGAAAATATTTCAGATTTCTCTCTTAAATTGAATATAAATTCTTTCTGTGCTTTTTTAGAAGAAAATGTTTTAAAAATAAGTTGATAAATTTATTTTAGTAATAATTACACTATTTATAGATTTTGTTTTCGGTTAAAAATGCACAAAGAGAAAATTACAAAGTTAAAATTATATCTACTCACGTGTTTGGAGCCGCAAGCGTTACAAATGTAGATTCGTTTTCTCGACCAATCGCCGCTCAGTTCCACGTAAGCACCTTCCTGAGCGATAGTGATCTCGTCGCTTTGCTCTCGTTTTCTCAGTCTCATGAAATCGGCGAATTCAAAACTGAATTCTGTATCAATAGTTGCGGATAGCGACAATTCTTCTGTTTCTTTCTTGGTTTCGCTTGGAGGTAGTTCAACAGAGTCGCAGCAGACAATGTCGAGAGTTGCAGAAGTCGTGTTGAACTCGCAACCGCCGTCGGCGTTGTCCTGATTACCCGCACTGACAACGGGTTCAAGCTGTTCCTTATCCCGAAGAGACACGTCCGTGGTCTCGCAGGGCACCGACAGCGTCTGACGAAGTCTGGTAAGACGTTCCTTAATCAGTTGTTGCTTTTTCCTGAGCGTCAGTTGCGTGGAAATGTCGAATTTGCTGAGGTCCTTGATCGAGCTCGTCCATTGTTCCTTGCCGTCGTACTTGCGCGGGAAATTATATTTTTCAAAAGAGACTCTGCGCGGCCGCGAACCGCTACTGGTCTTACAAGCTTTCTGAGCGTATTCGCTTGAGTTTTCGTATTCTTCGCCGGTCGAATAGTCCTTGTTATAGACCGGCGTCGCCGCGGTTAACGAGATATCAATGGGTAATTGAATTTGATTAACGCTATGCTCATAGTACGATTGTTGCGGTTGCTGCTGCGACTTCGGTTCTGCTATCGTCGTTGTCGCCGATGCCATCGTATTCGTTGCAGCTATCGACGACGATGATGACGGCGATGACGACAACGACGACGACGACGACGACGACGACGACGATGATGACAACGACAACGAGGACAACGACAATGACGAGGACGACGATAATGACGAGGACGACGACGATGATAACGACGATGCCGGACTGCTCATCGTCTGTAGCTTGCCGTCCAGATGATGCAATAGATTTTCCCGAATGTTGCAGCTCACGTTGCTGTAAAAGGAACTGTCGAACTCAGGACTGGCCGGATTATCGATAGGATCTCGTGTTGCGATAAGCTTCGTCCGAGTGTTGTCCGACTGTCGACTATCATTTTGATTTTCTAATTCCTTTTCTTCCGATCTTCTCTCTCTGATTGACGACACGTTCACTTTCTCACGGAGAGTTGGACCGCAGAATTCCTTACAAGAAGAATTTTCTTTTATCTTGTCCATCTGAAAAAAAATAAGAGCGTTTGTCTGATGAATGATTAAACTGTTACTTAAAGTGATAATCTACATTTGACATAAAAAAATTAACCAATATTTGTAAAGTTTTTTAAAACTTTATGCGTGAAAATTCTTACTATAATTACATAATTTGTTCTAATTTAGTGTAAAAATTATTGATTATTGAAAAAAATATAAATATACAACAAAATTGAATTAAAATAAGAGTATACATACATATTTTTTATTTTTTAAATGATAACAGTGCGTATAAACTTTGTTCTCATCTAGTCACTCTGGTGTTAGTAAGCAGGAAAACATTTAGTTTGCAAATAAGTTACAAATATATACAGTGAGCAATGCTAAAAGATGAAAAAATGTTAAAAAAAATTTGTAAGCAAAATATGTTTATTTTTATATATTAAAAAATAATTACATACATAGTAAAAAAAGAGAAATACAAAACAAAATATCAATAAGTCATGATCCATCGTAAAATTATAAAAAGAAAAACAAGTGTTTTTAACATTTTTATCTAAAACAAAGCAGGATTAAAGCAAATTAAAGCTAGGAAAGCATTTCAAGAGTAGAATGATATATAAATACAATGCATGTTTCGTAAATAAATAATCTAAGAAAGAGAAAGAGAAAGAGTAATAAGACGGTAAATCAATAAGTAAAGTAGAAGACTAACAAACTCTAACAGATTTAAATGGGCTTCAATGCCAAATAAACGGCGGTGAGAAAGCGCAAGCAAAATTCCATGTTCTATTCTAGGACAAAACAGAAGCCAACCATCGCTCACTGATTTTCCAGAATATTTACCTGACCAGTTCTTTCGACATTTCCGTTATGTACCTCCATGTGCATCATTAGATCCTCCCGAGTAGAATATCTCGTCGCGCACTGAACGCACGCGTGGTATCGGTCGCCGTGGCTGCCGACCATGTGTTGAAACAGACTCTCAAGCGTATCGTACTTATCCGAGCAATACTGGCAGTTCTGAGAAGGTTTTCGCGAGTTTCTTTCGGACCGTCTACCGCCGCATAGCTGATGCAACCTCTCCGTGTGTCGCTGCCGCAAGGATATCGATGAGAACTTCTTGTCGCAGTAAAGGCAGAGGTGTCTAATGCTGGACGAGGGTTTCGGCTTCTGCGTCAACGAAGGATTCGAGGAAGATCCGGAAGATAGCCGCGAGATCACAGACTCTCCACCTGTTTGACAGTTTTGAAGCACAGAGGCCACTTTGTCCAAAGGCAAACTGCAGTGCAGGCTTGTCATAGATAATTCCCGACTGATGACGCTCGAATCTTTGGTCTCCTTTACTCTCGGCGATTCCGTCATCTCGGTAACCTCCGCTTTCTCACATTCTTTGATCTTCTGCTGATTCTCCTGGTCGTCGATTGTTCGATATACGTTATCTAACAGATCGTCGACCAATCTTCCGCAGATCGTTCCCACGTCTGCGCCTTCCGAGGTCTGAGATTCATCACGTTGACCTTCTTTTCCTCTGCCGTCGTCGACGTTTGCCCTCTCTTCGACCTGATGCTCGCTCAATCTGTCCATTATGATCGTGCCCAGAGTACGAATCTCCTTCTTTTCTCTCGAAGCGTCTTGATTACCTTCGGCAATTTCTTTCTCCTCGACTTCTGAATGTTCCTTCTCCGCTCTCGAGGACGGTTTCTTTGCATTCGAACTAATTTCGTCTCTCGAGTCCTCGATTCTCTCTTCCGTCGTCATTCCTCGTGTATCCAAATAGTTCGCAGTCTCCGAGAGTTCGATATTTCTAATATGTTCCGACGAGGAATCCTCTAATGGCGGCACGACAGCTGCCTCGATGTCGCCTTCGTTCGAAGGTTCAGACTTGATCGCCATACTTGTTGGATCCTCCTCCTCTTCCTCCTCTTCTTCATCGTCATCATCACCTTCTTTTCTTCGTCTTTCTAATTCCGTCGTCTTCTCCGCGCTCTTACTCTTGTCCTCCTCCTCGTCCTCCTTAATCACGCCGACAACGTTCAACACGGTCATCACGTACTTCTCCAAAGTCTCCAAATTTCGCTCGACGCTATTCCGATCGTCCTCGTCTTTCCTGGGTGAGTCTCCTCTAACGGCGGCACCGTCCGGCGGCACTTTCCTGCGCAGATTGTTGATCACATTGCTCAGTCGAGATCGCTTGTCTTGTGCGGTCTGTGCCGAAGATCTGTAGGCGTGACCGAACCGCTCTTGCAACTGCTGTTGCTGCTGTTGCTGCGGCTGACGATCGGTTACGCTGCTATCTGCCGCGTTGACGGGGTGGCTGACGCCCAAATCTTCCAGACTCTGCGTCGACGCCACCATTCTGTCGGATGACGACGACGCCGAGCCGGACGACGCCAACGAGATGCTGGTCAGCAGCTTTGTTGCTGTGCGATAACCTTCGATCGTGTCGTCGTTCGGTGTCTCGCTACCAGCCGCATCCGCCGAAGCGGCCTCTGAAAGAGTTTCGTAATCGTCGCTAAGAACTGTACTTTTATACGGAAAAGCATCGCGAAGTGTCGACGATTATATCTATATCTATGTATATGAAGTTTTTTGATTGAAGAAAATACCGAGAAACTTGTTTCAATAAATAAGTTTTCTCAGTCTTTCTTCTAGAGAAAGAGAGAGAGAGAGAGAGATCGCTTATTTATTTTCAATTACGAAGATAATTGTTTAAAAAGAAATGGCGGGAAAAGAAAAAGAAAAAGAGAGAAGCGATAAATCGCTACCATTTAGAAACAAACCAAGTACGATAAATGTTTATTTATTTAGAGCTCATTGTGTGGTAAAATTTCATATAATTTATAACCACAATGCTATTTAAATCTCAATTTAACTGATTTCACAGTCTGATTGTTTCAATGATTAGCCAAATTAAAATCAACTTTGTCTCTTCCTAGTTTGTAATCGATATCTCAATTGTCTTTCCAGATTGTGTTTCGATAACTTAATTCTATCTTCCATAATATTGAAAAGTAAATCAACACATTAAACAATATTTGTTTTTGCTAATATTTATTTTCAGTAGTCTTCGCGTAATTCTATACAAAAATTGCTAAGAATATTTTATAAGTTATACAGAGAGTAAAAGCATAAGAATGATTTCACAACGTGTGTGAGATTCATGTTTAAAGTTTCACATCTAAGATAGACTTTTATCCCATTTTTTTCACGTTGAATCCTCCAATTATTCCTTCCGCTGAGAAAAGTATATTTTTTAGTTAGGAAAAGATTTGAGAAGATATAAGGAAATATACAAGCACACAAACGCGATCTATTTCAGCGTGAGAAAATCAGAAAGAGAGATAAAGAACTCTTTCTCCGTTCTGTCTCTGCCGACACTTTTTTATCCGGAAGTCGAGGAGAGAGAGAGAAAGAGAGAAAGAGAGAGAGAGAGAGAGAGAAGGGAGGCTGTGAGAATCGATAACCGTCCCTCCGCCACGTCGAAAGGGCTGTGTAAGCCAGCGCGTATATGTCGAAAGGGAAAGAACGAGAGAGAGACGGACACGCGCATTTGCACGCGGACATATACCACCCGAGCCCTTGACAACAGCCCCGAGGTGGTAAAAACCGGCCAGCACGATAATACCCGACGACAATTCCTTCGACCGTCCGGTTCATTTTGCGAATGCTGCGATAATTAATAGTTTATTCAACGTGAAAGAGTTATTAGCGATATCAAATATCGCCAACCTCTACACGCGATATCGATCACTTCTGCATATTCGTTCCTTTCCAAATTTTCCACTTCGTATTTTTTGTACGTTTAGTGACATGCATACATCAATGTACACATATATATATATAGGTTCGGGAGGATTTCGCCATTGTTAGAATTCTGAAAGAATCGATCCTCTCGTCTTTGTTATAAGATTCCAGAAAAAATTCTCGGAATATTTGGAAAAAACTCAACGATGTAACACGTCAAAGTCGCTTCGAGCAAAAAAATACATTTTCTTAATTAACATTATTACTTTTCCCATTATCAAGCGTAGATAATGAGATTAACTTGCAGCAATTTTTCATTTTACCATATTTTTAATCTCAAGTGAGTAATTTTTGCTGCGACTTCGTGTATTAAAGATTATATTGCGATTACATATGTATATATATATATATATATATTTATATACACACACACATATATATACATAATTTCTCTAAAAACGCGATAATATATTCATCTACTGAATATATTATTACACCGATGAAAAATGTCTAAGTTTTATTCGCAATTCTTAATGACAAACTTCTCGCAATACCACAAATCTATAATAAAATAGAAATCTATGACATTGTAATTGATATAAAAAAATTAGAGATCCATTCACGAGATACATTCTTATTTTTCTCGGTATATGAAAATTTATTCTTTCGTAGAACTCTTTTCTTGAAAATTACATCAACATAAATTTGGCGAAAGATGGAAATTACACCTAAATATAATTTTCGAGAAAATTTTCTTCTTCCGGGAGTAATACCGGGAATAATTTCCAAAAATAATCTCTCGAGAGAATTTTCTGCAAACCGTCGCTTTACTCGCATCAAGAAAACGCTCCGTTTGGAATTTCGAGCGAAATATTTTTCCTCCTAAAAAGCGCGCTCTCTTAGGGACATTTTCCCTATATCGCGTCTCCCGTAAGATAAGGTTCTAAGGCAAAAATAAAAGTGAAGGTGTGGTAATTCAATACCGATAAGAGAGATATCACTGATTTCCGAAATGCCACCGGGAAGATAAATTCGAAGGATTTAATGGAAGATCGAAGAGAACAAGTTCCCATGTAAAGCCCGATTTGAATACGAATTTCTATTCCAAAACGATCCTCACGAATCACAGGAAGCGTCTCTCTCTCTCTCTCTCTTCAATCGAGAGGGATCGATGCAGTTGTCGCTCGCGGCGGCGTTTGTCGGCAAGCGCCGTTCTCTCTGTTGTTGCCTGCACGCGTCCAAGTTCGATAATTATTTAGCCGCGGCATTGCGGCGTCGCGCGCACCTCGATTACGATCTCCGACCAGCGTGACTACTTTCAAAATTTTCCTGTGTCTGTTTGTATACACATAACTGTCGTCGTCGGAGTCTCTGGATGACGGACGTGTTGCGCAATGCAACAACGAGCGATGCAGCGCGCGCGCCGCTGCGCTACAACACGCCGCACCGGGAGCGCGAAAATAACACGCGTGTCGTGGCTGCGAGACAGCCGATCATGGTCATCGTCGTCGTTGAGACACACGGTCGCCGTGTTACGTGTATATTATGTTAGCAAAGAAACAGGAGCAAATAAGTGAGTGATAAGAAAAAAATAAGATCTGACTTAACGAGTCTTAACGTTACACTTTCAAATATCGTTTTCATTAGGAAAACTAGGTCTGTGTGACTTTCAGGGATAAAATATATGATAGCATATAAAAGTTTTCAAATACGATTGTTTTGAAATTCAAATTATAGCGGCGCAACGTGTAATAAGCACGCCTCACAATATAGCGCCTTTGATTAATGCGCGCGTTTTTTTTGCGTGATGGAAATACGTAAATGCATCGATGTATATGCGATATTATGGAGATACAACATTCTATACGTTCATTGTATACGTGTGTATATGTAAATGGAGAAATAATTGTTTTCTGACTCGGTAGATTAATCGCGTATCTTAAATCGTGTTGATGAACGAGGTATCCTTCAAACTTTCTGCATGGTCGCAGAAAGTTTTTCATAAAGAACACGTGTCATATAAATGTTGTTTATTGCAGTTTTTTACGCATTTAAAACATTAGTACATTATGTAATATCAACGTGAAAAAAACCATATTAAAACTAAATTAAACAGTATATATTAGCAGTGTATATTATGTGTGAAAAAAATTATATTAAAAATTAAACAATATTTTTAATTGAATGATGACTCACCTCTGCTCGGTGCCGGTGGGGCCCTCTTCGGGGTGTCGTCGGCAGAGGGTGTTCTTTCCCTCATGCTTACCCGTGGAATTTTTCAGCGTCATCATTTAATTCTGAAACCAACAAAATTTTATCTAAATACGCATGTGATAAAATTACTATTACTACTAATTAATACTAGTTTTGCAGAATAATCTATGAGAATAACAAAACAGAAATTAGCTGAAATCTTGAACTGAGACACACACACACACACACACACACACACACACACACACACTATTTATGTACAATATAAATTCAAATGTCTCTTTTCTTTTTTTTTATTTTACACGTTGACTTTATTTAATTTTATTTTCTCTCGTTTCTCGCTTAGAGTAATACGTAGATAAAATCTATTTACTTTCTCTATTTCTATTCATATATGTATAAACTAGTTGCAGAAATAGAATATACGAAACAAAAAAACACAAGTCGCTCGAATAATTCCGTGACGGTCATGAATCAAGTAACGACTTGCAAACTTCCGCATTTTAATATGACTTAAGAAATCATACTGAACGCGGTCTCGATTAGCCGGACATACCTAATAACCTGAAAACTTGTCGAATGAGTGCAAAAACGAGGTTTTTCTATCGCAGATAAAAGAAGAAAGAAAGAGAAAATAAAGAGAAAAAATATAATTGTGTTAAAAGGCTCTTGCTGAGAATCGAATTGATGTCGATTCCTGCAGCGACATACCCTATTTTGTACGGTCAGTGTAAAAAAAACAAAAAGCATCTTTTCACTGTACAAAGAATGGAATAGAATAAAATATGAGAAAATATAAGAATGCTCTTTATACAAATACTCTCCGACAAATATTTCTTTTCGAAACGATCTCATATTGTGCGAACGATTGTAAATCTACGGCATTGTACGGATGCCAAAGATTTACAAAAAAATGAAATATATACGTTCTTTCTCTATACAAGAAGTGCAACGCAGAGAAACTTTCTCCGCTAAGCATATTACACAATTTACAAAACGAAAACAATACTTCCTTGTCGGATTGTAAGATCGTGCTACTTGAAAAATATTCAAAAGATATTTTTCTTAATGTTTTAGCGACACATCTCTATGCGTGACGCATTTTTGATAATTCGAGCAAAATATGAGATTATGCACTGGTGTAGAATCTGTCGACGACACGGTCGCAGACTTGCATGCGGATTTCTGGGATTAAGTGACAACCATCAAGCGGAAAGTGAACCATTACGAGAAAGAGGGCAGAAGAGAAAAACGATGAACATGAGAAAAGGAAAATAGAGAAAGACAGAGAGAAAGATGTAGACAGAATCGGCCGCGAGGGAGAGTGTCCTGGTTGAAACTTAAAATATCGAGCGTCACGCACATCGACGCTGGCGCCGGAAACGCTCGGGAAACACGACGTCGCGACGACGCGGCATCGTCGTCGAGGCACCATCTGGAAATAGAACTTTGGACTCGACAGTAGTTATACGCGCGCGAGAAAGGAGAGTGGCGTTACATACCGACTATATTCTATCATTGATAATCGCAGGATCTGCTGCAGAATTTTCAACAGATGAAAAAAATTCCAACATCCTGAATCGAGAGAATCGCGCGCGAGAGAGATCGCCTTATCGATTTTATGCCGTCGATATTTCTAAACGATTCGCCAGACGCCTTTTCTTTGTCAATTCGCGCCGATCGTGCATCGCGGAACGACGCGCGTATCGCGACAAGGATGATCGCGCGCAGGTGTCCTTGCGCGAATGTTGCCGCGCGCAATCATTCTCGGTTGTGTGTGTGATGTATCTCGTGGCTTCTTTGTGTATATAACCGATCGACGTTGCGATAATGTCAATATTTTGACAAGTTTGTGGGGTAAAAATTAATATTTTCCATAGGAACGACATTGTATCGACGGTAAAAGTAATAATAAAGATTAATAATATCTCGGACGAAAAAAGGAAAGTAATGTTAATTCCATTATGTTGTTCTATCTTGGGTCTGTAAATATATTACTTTATCAGCCAAATGTGACAAGTTTAGATATACAATAGAATTAATATATTATATTTTAGGAGAATTATACTAAGCGCGTGTATTATCTGAGAGTTTAATATTTATGTTTTATGTTGTTGTTGTGCATTGGATGCACATAGAAATTATGGAGAAAAAGAGAGAGACAGAGAGAAGGAAAGAGAAGGAAAGAGAAAAAAAGAGATTCCCTCATTCTCCTCTAATGACTTCTCATTAGTGTTAAAACAACATAAACAGTGCATTTTATATTTGAAATATTTCTAGACTTTCGGATAATAATCTCATTTCTATACAATATCACTTCTTATTTTCGCAAAATCCATTTAATATTACAAGTTTATCGGTGATGCACTTAAGCCTTCAATGTCCGGCGCGATAAAATATTTTTCTTCCCATTATTATTGACAGGTTCAACCAGTAATTGCGAATATTCCATACGTTTTGACCGTGTCCGCCAGGAATGTGGAAACGCGACATTCCAGACTTGGAAAAACTAACGGGGTGCGTTTGCACAACCTTATCGCGCTTTTTCCTTTCTTCGCCTCGGAAACTTTTCTCGACGATGATCGGAATGCAATTAATCATCGCAGATTAACACTACGGGAAAATCTACTACGACAGATATTTATTTCTTAACGTGGTATTTTCTTTATTGCGTAATAATAATATTTCGCGTGATAGGAGAATGCGAATTTCGTGCGCAACATTCTGGTCGGTATTTTCAATTCACTTCGAAACAATGCCGATAATTAAATTGTCATTGTAATATTACATATCGCGCGTATAATTGACAGACGGAGAATATGTAATTAACACGTTATTGATTATCGCGATTGTTTTTAAATAATTAACATAATGAGATATTTGTGTGAGAAAATGTAATAATATTTATAACAATGTTTGATATTGTGTGTATACGTGTATTATGTAATCAAATTGGTGACGCGAGATTTTTCCATCGCATATCCGAACAACTCGTCCTTCAATAAGATAGTGTTGACTTCAAAAAAAAAAAAAAAAAAAAAAAAAAAAAAAAAAGACATCGACGAAGTTCTCCGCGCGTGCAACTTTTATCAATATTATTCGACCAAAAAAAGATTTCGAAGAAAATATTTTACTCCTGAAGAGATAAAACTTATCTTGTGGTTATATCAATGTAATTTTTTAAATTATCAACGGTATCGCATATTACTCGTTCGTTCTTTCTCTTGCGCTATCAAAGATAACGACATTGTCGAAATTTTTATTTATATTCGATCGCGGCTTTATTTACACAAGCAAACGCGGTAATTATCTTATTCTTTTTTTTTTGTTTTGTTATAGGCTATACTAACTTCAGAAGTATCCGGGAAGAGATGAACAAAACCTGATGATCAAAGATTATTATACAGGCTGTAATTTCATAAAACACACGCACGTTAAACAATAATTGCTTCCGATAAAACATGTTAAGTTATTATATATTATTTAACATGTGCGATAATTTTGCATAACTGAATGAAATAGATTATCGCGTTTTGATTTAATTACGTAAATGAACAACTTGCGGAGAGACAATTTATGTACATTCACTTTTTCCTCCGTATTAAAAATTCATGCTACTGCACTTTCTTTCATTTCTTTTTGACATGTGCCGAAAAATATCGGTCAAAACACTTTCAACGAGAATTTTATATCTCGCGCAAAGTAACGCTCGCTAATTTTTTATTCGTGCCTTGATCTCATGTCCAGAAAATTTGCGAAAATCCAAGGTATGTCTATCATATTTTTCTCTTGCTGACAACTTGCAGAAAACGCGCGCGCGCGCTGTTTCCAGAAAAAACGTGCGTGATAAATCTCGACTGAAATCTCATTTCAAAAAATTCGGAAGAGCCATAAACTTCCTCGCGCATTTTTCTTATAGATTTTTTCCTCCCGATTCTTCCCAACTTTTCTCTCGGCGCGTCGCACCGATAATCGATCGACATATTTTTACGATGATGTAAACGTAATTCGAGCGTGCATAATTAAATGCCACTCACTACTACTTCCCGTTATAGATCTCGCACTTGTTGATACATGTGTTTACTTATCGTGACAACGTACTTTGTCCGCAATCCGTTTGCACTTCAAAAAAACCCGCGATTATTAAACGTAATTATTAATCATGAAACGTAAAAAAAAACCTCGTCGCGCGCGGGATTTAATTTCCACGAAATCAGATCGAGAGATCGGTGAAACGGCGGCACTGTACTTATATACCGTATCGCATTAACGGGCGAAATCGCTTGTTCGTCGGCGCTAACAACAGTGAAACGGTCTCGCAGTCTCGCAAACATCGCCTGACGCTTCTGCCGCGCGCACGGAGTCCAGTTGACCTACTTGCAAGCGCGACGGCGGCGGCGGCGGCGGCGGCGGCAGCGGCGACGGCGGTGGCGGCGGCGGCGACATCGACATCGTCAGCATCGTGGCTCTTCTATCATAGAAACGGAGAGAGATCCCGGACACGGGTTCGCTCTCGATTCTCGAACGTCACACCCCGTGCGACGTATGTGACGTCACGCGTCGAATCACGTCACATGCTCTCTCTTTTCCCTTCATTATAACACACGTTTTGTTCGCGCGGGTGTAAGTTGTGTATAAGTTAATGCACCTTCAAAAAGCACGTTAAAATCGATCGCAAACGTTATCGCGATATCGGTATTCATAGTGTTGCCAAACTCGTCTTGTGTATCAGCTTCGAAACTTACGGCAATACGTGGGTACAGCGTATTTTAAGCGGTAAAATTACAACGTAAGTTTTGGGAGTTTGTACTATTCATATATTTAACAAATTAGATAATTATCAATTCATAGTGTCGATGCATTTCATATTTTATCTTAAAAACACACATACATGTATGTGCGTGTATAAATCTCATCTGAATGAACGAATTTCCGATGAATATATTTACTGATATGATAATTAATATTATATATTTTTCTTTTGATATGGAAGTCTAAATATGCAGCTGTGCGATTCACAGGATATTTTCACATGAAAATCATATATTTGATATTAGCTGAAAATTAATTTCAACACATGCAGAAAGAAAGAAAGAAAGAAAGAGCGTTAAATGCGATATCATTTCGATCCGGCGACGTACAAGTTTGATTTCTTTCTCAAATCTCATCATCTCAAAATAAAGGATAAAATGTTGTTCGCAATCGGAGCTCCGCTAAGAATGCTGTACAGCGATAATTTGTCACGTCAAAAAACTGCGGAAAGAAAAAGAGATCGCTCGGGTGAATTTGATGCCGGTGTGTTGAAACCTACTTTTTCTTTCTTTTTTCCAGCAGAAAGGCTTTGGAGAAGCCTTGCTCGGCCGGCAAGATTGGTTACCGCCGACGTCCCTAGTAACGTCGTGTATTACGTGTAAAACGTGTTGACGAGTACGCGAACTCGCACGAAGCAAGCACGCATCGCGTGCGTCCTGATTCACTTTTTAACCCTTTACGTATCGAGGTAATGTTCTACTACACAGCGGTTTATAACAAGGACATGCTTATTCCGAATATTTGTGTGATAATGTGTAATTATTATTACTTATAGATTTTGCATTTTTCTGAACTTTTCTATGTAAAAGTAGTGATATGTAATTATATACTAAGATTTTAACATATTGAAATAAAGATAAGATGGTGTTTTCTAACATCAATTTGTTTTTTTGCAAATCCTTCTAAAATATTATTGCAAGATATTAATAACTACAAGATAACTACAAGATAAACAATATGTATATGCAATATATAGTGATTTTGTATGTTACAACTTCGTTAGGCGCAATAATCAGCTGGTTAGAAAATAAATTCGGATCGTGGAGTGTGTAACCGTGCACCGATCGTGGAAAAGGCCGGCTTCGGCGTTCACGACAGAACGACCCACCATGTTAGCGTCGCCACTCGGGGGGGCCGCAGGTCCGTCCTACTGCGCAGTAACGCTGTCGAAAACCTTACTCTACTTTCGCTAACAACAATCGCATCTAAAAGCACGACATTGTGCTCTCAGATATCAATGAGAAAAAAAATTTATTATCCTATGTTAGGTCAAAACAAGAAACCAAACCAGGAAGAAAGAAAGTGTAAAGTGAGTATCCCGGGGTTTCGGTTCCTATAAGCGGTTTAGTTAGGAAGATAATACACAGCGGTTTGTAACAAGGACATGCTTCAATCCTCTCTCTCTCTCTCTCTCCTTCGGCGAACTTCGAAGTCAACGATTCTACGAAAACTACAGCGTAGTCTCATGTTTAACCATGTGTTACTTATGTTGCAATTATTTCGATTATCTCTGTAGGATAAACAACATTATCGGCGATGTCTTTGTCGCAAGTGACTTCCGAAAAAGGTTACTCCAAGTCTTATTACTTTATTACCGCCGATCTTCATATCGAGGATATAAAGTGTGACTCATAGGTCTTTGCGTTCCACCCAACGGCTCATCCATCTTCACGTTGTCGCTTTTACGATACGATCAATCGTCTCGGCGGCCGCTGTTCCTCGTTGCGTTTCTTCCGCAACAACTGTTACGCGACAAACTTTGTGTGTCGCTCTTCGCGACTAACAGAAAAAAATTCTATATCTAAAATTTTATTCGCTATGACAGAAGAATCGACTTCTTTTGAACTACATCAAGTATCTCAAATACGTGAAAATTTGTCATTTCCCAAAACCCGAACATTCTTGAAAACCGAAAATCACCGATCTTGAAGGACGAGAGCGTCGAGTGAAGTGGCGCTCGAAAGAAGAACATTTAAAGATATTTTTGTCACAAATTTTTTGTCCTGTTTTTATCCAGAACTCACAATAAACATCTATACAGACTGCAGTGACATAAATAACACTCAATGAAGAACATAAAACAAGTTTCTCAAAATCGATATCTTTGCAGGTAGATTTTCGAGCTCTGAATATCCCGCTGTGCGGCTACCTGTTCAAAAAGATTTATTCGGTTAATCTGTGAAATTTTTGTCATTAACGTTTCGAAAACGGGACTTTTTGTGGGAACTTGTTTGCGCTCTTTTCGGCACGTCGTTTGCGTCGCAGAGCGCGCCGACCGTCGGGCCGCGAAGAACCGCGGCCACATCGAAGGAATCGATAGATAAAGAGCGGCCACCGATTTTCCCGGAGCGTGTGCATTCGACTTCTGCAGGCAAAGTACGATCCCACGGCAAAAGTACGACACGATCGCGCTGCGATGTCATTTTTCCGTGTCCGTTTCGCGGAAACGCGCCGTAGCGATTCGAGGTAAATGCGCACGGTTGAGGAAAAAGAGAGAAATCAAGGGACAAGGATACTTCTCGCGAAGAGAAATTGCGATCATGACGCGCGAAATCGCATATCAGAGAAGAAGAAAAATATTCGAGAACGCGAACAAGCTTTTAGAGCACAAAAGCGTGATGACGACTGTACCGGAATCCCGTCACCTAGGATTTTTCACGCGTCTGCAGAAATAAATGTTAAATCGCAAACGCATTTCAGCGTCTTGATGCTCTTCCTCAAGCTCGATGACATCCTTTCGGCTGAACCTAAATTTGTTGTAATTTCTAATGTTCTCGCAACAGAGCACAAGACTTACCGCATCTCGAGAGCGGGTAGCAACGTCGACCAGATGCATCGTGGTAACGGCACAGCAGTCACGGTCACAGATACTGGCGTTCAGCGGGCCGCTTCCAACACGACGACGATTAGCCACGACGACAACCGGGCACAACACTGGAGCAACACACATCACTGTCACACACGCACACACACCGGTGTCTCGGCGATGTCCGTTTTTGGCGACGTGTGAGAGAGTCCAGGAGGCGCGGCTCTTCTGGCTCGGAAACGGCGCGGTGCGGCACGGCCCCGACGGCTCGTCGACGAGAAAACCGACGCGAGACAGAAGAGAGAACGCGCGAGAGCGCGCGGGGGGAGGGGGAGGTGGGGAAAGAGAGAGAGAGAGAGAGAGAAGGCGCGAGCGAGAGCGCCAAAGGGAGAGACAGGGAGAACACGATTGGTAGGAGGCCGCGGAATAAAAGCGCACGTCCGTCGACGGGTTTTCTAACTTCCGGTCGCTCGTAACGCACTTTCTCGCACCCGTTTGCTTTTTTTAAAGACGGCACCACCAAAACGACGACACACTGCACTGTAAGTATGTGTTAAATACACGATGCACGACGACGCTTATGCGAAAAGTGTGTGAGAGATGTCCCCCTTTCTCGCCGTCGGCAACCGTGATGTATGTGTACGGAGTCTCTCAGAGAGACTATATCCGCGCGATAAGAGTTCGCCCCGCGATGTACGGCTGAGAAAGAGAGAAAGAGAGAGAGGCGGGTGCGCGCTACTCTCTCGTACACTCGCGATCGCACGGAGAAGATCCTACGAACCGACACGATGCAACCGAGATCCCTGACTGAGCAGCCGTCGCCCGAGGAAGCTGCCCCATGAGACCGCAGCGCCGCCAACCGTCAACGACGCGCCAACCAAAAGTTCCTGCCATTGCAACGAGAGGGTTCTCATTCTCTTCTTTTCATCTCGTTTCTCTATGATTTTTGATCGAATACGCTTGCAGTGTGTTCATGTTCTTTTGTCATCATATAAAGACGTAATACTCGCGTACAGCAGGATATAATGCACATAGTACATGTCCTAAGTAAATAAACACACAAGTGTTTTACGTAATATTATTTCAATTATTACATAATACGAAAGAGACGTTTGAGAAGAGATTTATATATTCGTGAAATTCGGAGTTTTTTTAAAACTGTTTTAGAAAGTCACGTGAAATTCTGTCGGAAGAGAATCACTGGTGACGCGAAACTCTCGGGACTTCGATCTTTCGACGCGCCGATAGGTCGCTCAGCTGTGAACTCTCGACGATCATTGGCTGAACATCGCCTCGCTCGGAGCAACAATAAGCCACCGCCGAGGAACGAGACAGCGATTGAGAATTGTCAATGTCTGTTCCGCGTGCGTTTCCGTTTCTTGCTAAGGATTTCGCGGACGCTCGCCGGTGTTCGCGCGCTAAGTGCACAACATTGGCACAGGTGCGACAACGTGTGTGCGCGCGACGAGTGTGCGAGATCACACGGCTTTAATTACTCACTTATGCAAACATTTTGCGAGTACGTCGCGACGTTTCACGACGAACAACCGCCACGAGAAATCGTTGTTGACAATCACCGTTCGCTCGCGCGCCGCGTTCACCGTTCATCGCCATTTCGCCGACGCGGCAATCACCACGACGACGAGGACGAGGGACGCTGCCACATCGGCTGACCAGGATCCGCTCGGCGATGAAGAAGAGCTGAGTTCGAAGTGCGGCTCTCGTCGTAGGCCGAGTACACACGAGGAGGTAAGTGGCACAACTTTCCTCGCCAAGTGACAGTTTCCGAATCGATGTGCATATGTTGCTTGTGAATTTTTCATAACACGTGTATGTACTATGCACGAAAGCTATTGTTTACATTGGCGAGAATATTGCTTTTTTAGTAAGATATCCCGCAGATCGTCACTACAAAAAACATGCAACGTAAACGTTTCCCGGAGGATTATCTCTTGTGCTGATTTACTTACGTGGAAAGTTGGGGTTATGTTGGTGGAAGTTTTGACATTTAAACTTTCGTGAATCAAACTCTCGGAGATTCTCATCTCGAAAACACATATCAAAGTTGATTGTAGAAGAAAATTTGTTTCACATATGGCTTACGTGTTAAGCTGTTGTTCATATTAATAAGAAATGAAGTTAAGTTTGTTCACAAGAAATATTTGTGTGTGTGTGTGGAGTTTTTTTTTTATCTCTCTTGAGATGATATTATTATTATTTCACGCTATTGTTTACGTTAGTAAAAATGTTAGTATTTTTTTACTCCAGATTTAATGCACATATTTTCCATGAAATTGATTATATATAAATATTTATTTGATTTTTATATTTTTCTAGAAAATGCCGTATAATATATCTATTTCCTGTCATATATAATTATATATAATTACTTGTAATAGTTTGTGTTTTTCTGAGATTCTAGATTTCATAGTTATTTTTGCAGAGACTTACTTTTTGTAGAAAGAGAGAGGAGGAGACTTGCAATTATTTATTTCTTGTTCATACACTATTTTTATCCGTAATGCGCATTAAGAAATTTTATCTCACAAATGCACAAATACATTTAACATTAAAGATCATGTATTTTAACATTAAATACTATTTGCCAACTTGTTGCATTTACGTTATTAAACGTCAGTAAACGTAAGTGCGCGCGCATAAATTTATCCACGAGCTGCAAAATAAATTGTGTTTCAACTACAACGTTTGCGGTTTCGAATCGAGGAAAATTGACGATGATCTCGCAAATACGCGGAAATGTCATTTACGCGATTCCACGTATAGACACACATACGTTGCAGACTCCTCTTCGTGAAGATGTAGGGAATTTTCATCGAGATTGTCGGTCTGCCGACTCTCAAGATCGACTGGAAAGCACGCGGTTGTCTACGTGTCCCGTCGTTTCACGCTAATGGTCGTGTACTAATTAATCCTTTGATGTAGATACACAATTAGCAGCGATCGCACGAACGATTTCTTTATCGGTGTTTGTATCGCAAATATAATCGAGTAGATTCAATGTTGTTTTGAAACTTATCCGAACGCGATCTAAAAATATCTAATAAGTGTAAATTACATGTGTGTGCATACATAATATATATATTTTTATATACAATTAACGATAACTAAATGTCTCTCATAATATTGTTGATTACAATAAACCTCATGCACATCACAATTACTGGAGCTGTGTTATTTGACTGTATCATGGGACAATTTCTCGTGACACAGTAATTTCTCAATATACACGGTCTCTCGGTTGCTTAGGCTAATATTACATTGTTAACAATGGCAACAACGTTATCAGTTTACTGCGTGCATACAGACAAACTCATTCGCCGTGTTTGAATTCGCAATGTTTCCCCAATCGAAGGATATTAACATATTTTAGTTCAATTTGCGTTTAGTGTTTCATGAATAATAATTACACGATTACGAGAAATAAATCTCGAGATTATTATCGGTTAATAATATACTTACGAGAAACATTTTTAATCAACATTAGCATTTTTTTCACTCGAATAATCTTTAGAGTTGAATTTGTGAAATAAGAAGCTGCACCGTTTTTTTACCTGTAATTTCGAAGCAATAATATTGCGCTCAATATGCATCTAGTCATGCAGTACATATGCACGTGGATGTTGAATTCGTTGCGAGAGCATCACGTTTTCGCGCGAACAATGCACGTGCGGATGTCGTCGTCGTCTTCGTCGTCGTCGTCGTCGTCGACGTCGTCGGCGGCGGCTACGTATCCGAAACAGAATTCGCATTGCGCGTGCTCCGAAATGTCAGTGAACTCGAATTCAGCTGCTTAAGAGGTCGGTCACTCCACCCCTTTCTCTCCTTTTTTGCATTCTCGGTGTTGTTATCGTTAAATTCGCCTCGATCGAAAAAAGAGAACGTATGTAAAATAAATCGAATTGACTGAGAAAAGAAATGTCCGTTTTTTTTGTTGCATGAAACGGAACGACATCTGACCTTTGCAATCGGTGATTGATTTACGAAGCATTCAAATAGCTCTCGAGTCGTTTTTTTTATAGACAGCAACATAACTCGTTCGTACTGTAATAGTTGCCTTAATGCTCGTTTGTTATTTATAATACAATAGTTCTATTTAAAAATACATTTATTATGAATAATAATCAATTATAATAATAGTCAACTGTAATAATAGTCAAAATGTGTATTACGATGTAAGATGTGAGATATTTTGTGATGACTAATGAACTAAAAAATAGAAAAATTTGCCTTTTCTCATAAAATTAAATCTACACGTTTAAATCTCAATAGCGTTAAGATTGATTTATAGATAGTTGTTTCCAAAGAATATTTTCTCTTCTCGATCTTGTTTAGCAGTTTTGCTATATTACCGCATTTAAGAAAAAATAAGAGAACACTCGATAATCACATTTTATATATACATCAAATTGTCAGTCGAATATTATTTAAAATTGCTCGGATATGATTAATGAATAACGAAAGAAAGAAGTTCGAATACAAAAAGACATGTACGTATAGCTTTATTGTGTGTTTTACGATCTTAGTACCTAATTTTGAACCTACAGTTGTTGATTATTCATTTGCGTGATAAGACATTATAAACTTTTTCTCTCAAGTCTGAAAAACTTTACTCAAACTGTTGTCACGAAAACCGAAGGCAAAAATTTCAACCACGTTTTACGTACTGCCATATATTACTGTCAATCAATAGTTTCTTAAACTAATCATAATCTACTTTTGTCGTAAAAATGATAAGACAGTTTATTACGAGAAAAGACAAGTAGCAGGAATTTAATCGCAAACACGTTATCGTATATGATATGTATATATCGTATGTATACACATGTAACAAGTACATTATATGTATACACGTATATAACAGTCAACATAGCGTGTATATCTTAATCTGTTTGTATTATTCGATGTTTATCATAACAAAGAGTTCAGATACATTGTTATCGACAGAAATGAGCGGTTCGCTGCTTGGCAGAGGCCGGGGCGGCCGTCTGGTCGTGTACGGGGGTTGTCCAGTATTAATCTTCATTCTGGTGTTCCTCTACCATGCGGCTACATCGGAGATGGACAGGCTGCGGGAACTGCAAGAACAATGCGTTCATCAGCAGGAAGCTCTCGCTGCTCAACTGCAAGGTGGGTGGTGGTGGTTTGAATATAATGGCATGTGTGACCGTCTAAAATACCGTCGGGGATGAAATCCACACAGTTGCTAATATATCATTTAAGCGGCAAAAATATGGCAACGGTATCGCATAGATCCGTGAATTGCTCATAAAGTGCAAATCGAAGAATTTATCGCCGAAAGTAAAACCGTTTATTTGTAGAATTTACGATGAAACTATACAGTACAATTGTAATTTACGAGGAAATCTTATTTCTTTCGAATTCTCCGATTTTCGAGTCGCTTATATTTGGAAGGATTTTTTTTTTTTATAACGCGGTAATTTCTCTTTTCAGTTATATTTGAATATAAAGTACGGTTAGAGAAATCTCTGGCCGAAGAAAAAAGCTCGAACGCTGCGATAAAGCAAGAGCTGCAACAACGAGCGACGCGCGAGAAGTCGTTGCGCGACAAGGACAGCATAGAAGCAATGCAGAGATTCAATTCGCTACAGCAGACGTATAAGATCCTTCAGTCGGAGCATGAAGATCTCAAAGAAGAGTGCAAGAAGCGAGAGAAACTGGCGTTAGATGAGACCACGAGGCTGGAAACGACGCTGCAGGATCTACGGAGTCAATTGCGACAGTTGCAAAAAGATAAGGAGAAAACTATGGAGAACTTGAAGAATAACTACATGACATTGCTGATTGACCACGAAAAGCTCGAGAAAAAGTACAACCAATCGGCGAGAAGTAACAGCGATAACGAAATGACCATTCTACACCTCAAGAAAGAAGTTTTCCAACTTCAACGTGAGATAAAAGAGCTGCGCGATGGCAAGGTAAAAATGTGAACTATCACTGTGTGAAAAAAAATGCTAAATATCTAAAATCTAAATCTAATTCTTCTTTAATAAGTATATATATAATAAAAAAATACACATAATCTTGCTCTCTCTAATATTGCCACTTTCAATCAGTAAGATGATTAATAATGATAATTAAACTTGTTTATCAAGTCACAAAAGTTGCACATAGCGCAATAATCACTGCAATAATAGCGTACATTGAAAAGTATGCTAAAAACTCTATTTCGGGCTTTGACCATGCTTCACGCATTGACCAGTCAATCCTAGACTCGCCCGCTTCAAGCTTTGACCATAACATATGTCATCTTCATTTTCATCTTCATGATATTCATATATACGCGTGCACGCGTTGCATCATGATCACGTAAATATCTGGATTATTATCATGTCTTTCAGAGTAACTTCTCCAAAAGTACACCTTCGTCCGAAGCGGTTCTGAAAGTTAGTCCTTTATCAGCATCCCGGAAACCCGATTCGCCGCCGATTCCAGCGCCGCAACATCAGCAACAGGTAAGTCCGCCGTTGCCGTTGTTAAACGCATCTCGCGACTATCGCGTAGATGAACAAGCGGTTCTGTCGGAAGAGGAGATGAACAACGACGTCAACGAGCCGGCAAATAATATCGGATTTATTCAGAAGAAAGGCAACATAATCGTACCAGTCGGTCCGAATGAAGTGAAAGAAACGACTGCCGAGTTTGTCTCTGACACTCAGCAGCAGAAAGAGGCGAAGCGTCTTGAAGAAGAGCAAAGAAAACAGGTAATGTCGCCGCCGTTGAATCGGGACGACGACAATCTGAAGAACGACTATGTTCCGGCAGCGCAAGCTGAGCATCCACTAGCACTAGCATCTGCGATTGAAAAAATGCCCACAATCACATCTAGTCTAATCAGTATTAAAGAACACGCGGAGAACAACGAGTTGCAGAATCTGCAAAAAAGATTAAAAGGGATTCTATTTCATAAAGAACGTGTAAAGAATGTTCGCGCTTAATTTATTATTATTTATCGAGTTATTTTCAGCTTACGGTACATGCAATAAAACACTAATCCGTTCTACTTCTCTCTGTATAGTTTTGGAAAGATAAAATGTTTTTATAATTAAATAAAAACATCCTTTTATATAGATATTAAAAAGAGGGAAAAAATATATACAATGATAACAGCGAGTGAGAGAGTGGATTGATTTCATTAATCGCAGAGGGTTTTTTTGTGCTTTCAGTCTGTGATTGGTGATTCTATTCTTCTAAATCTATAACAAATGTGATAGTATATATCAATGACAAATAATCACAAAGAGCTTATTAAGTGTGCAATTTTAGTAAACGCGGTTATTTCACTCTTTTTTCAGTATTGCTAGCAGCGCTATAGATATACGCATTGTAGAATTTATATAAGGCTGTATCAGACTTTTGTATTAGAGATTGAGAATTTCAAATTAGAACTTCTAATTTACATGATCAATTTCTATAGCATAAAGTCTAATACAGGCTGTGAGAAATATATGATGGATGTAGCTATATGAATTTTATATTTATATGCGATGAATTTATTTGTGCCGTATGCTGTATGTCTTCTAAGTTGCTTGTGTGTGTGGCTTAGAAGATTAGAATATTTTCTGTTATAAGTTATCAAACTAACTCTTTTTTTTTAACTCATACATGGAAAAAATTTTGGCTTTCATGATTTTTCTGCATTATTTTATTTTTGTTCTCGAAATTTGTTGTTTGTATGCTCAAAACTTACTATTCTAATCATGCAATGTGTATTAATTCTAGGATACTTTATCGCACGCATAACAAATTCCAAATCTGAGTTTCGTTTTGTACGAAGAAAACTGTGGTTGTTTTAGCACGCATTTATTTTATTAGGAAATTAATTTGAAGTAAAATTGTTAGTTTAGTTAAATTTTAGTTAACACTAAAATGTAAAATTAATACTAAATTTTAAAATTAACACTAAAATAAAATATAGTCCTGTAACGTAGTTAGTCCGAGAGAATAGTCCAAATGACTATTCTCGAGTTAAAATTGACAGCATACCGCTATCATGTTGCTTATTAGGTGTTGGTCTTGAAACGGTTTTAATTGAATGATCGCATATAATGCAATTATTTGTATTTTTTGCTGAACACTTTAACTTCGCCGTAGAAAGTTTTATTTGAAAAACATCGCACTTTGCACAACAGTTGTGCTCTGTTGAACGCAACTAATAAGACGCGATTAATAAGATCTTGATTAGAATTGATGATATTCGAGTATCTTATCTTTGTTTTATGTATTCGGGTAATAGATTTCTTGGTTATAGAATACTCAAACATCATAACTCATATTATTTCATATTACTTGACATAATCTTATATTATCATTCGGATATTTGTACTATAAGAGTATTACTCTCTCTTTCTCTCTCTCTCTCTCTCTCTCTCTCTCTCTAATTTATATATATATATAAATTATACAATAAAGACACAATATACTGTAATATTAAGTATAAAATAATATAAAATATAATATAAAAAAAATAAAATTGAAATTACATTACAAAAAAACGCGTTCTCTACATAGATAATAAATAAATAATTAATAATGAATAATAAAAAGTGACATATGATACTATTTTTCCTAATATTTATTAAATTATTAAGCTGACATACATATTTTAATACTCTACTTTATTTTGGTACAAATATCCAAATGATACAAATATCGAAGTGCTACGGATACAAGATCTGTGGGTACTCAAATAATATAAGAAAATACGATTTGGACCCGATTATCTCATACCTGATCTAAATCATCAGCATTGATCTTGACTGAGATGATCTTCAGTATTATCTTATGTTTAGATTATAAATACAGTTTTTATTTTTTATTTTCGCGAACAAAACTATTGTTAAATATATTTTATAATATTAATTCTTCGCCTGCAGACATAGATCTCTCAGATTCACTGAAAAATTGCGCGTCGGTTTTTCTAGAAAAAAATTAGTTTTTTTTAAACGTTTGTATCTTCGAAACTACTAGGAATTTTTTAAATTTGTTTTGGTCAACGCAGAATCGTTCAAACTTTTGATTTAAAAAATATTGATTTTTTGCAAGAAAAGATTCGATTTTAAAGTCGCGTAAGTCTCGCAGACCCAGTCTGTGTCTTACTTGTATATCATTTTTTAAGTCTGCAGGCAAAGGGTTGAATATATTCAATTGAATTTCACTCTGTAATCTTCCGATCAATTTTTTTACAAGCCATGCGCTTTTGTTAGGAAACGAGATGATTTATGTGTTAATAATACATATAACAGCCACGTGTTGTCCTGAATGTGCCTGTAAATCTGTGTTCTACAATTATTATAATAAATCGTTATTATATTAGTTGCTTGTAGTTTTATTGGCAACAACCTAACCCAATTATTATTGGCTTCTGCATTATATCTTTTTATTATCACTGCTAATTTATTTTGCATAAAATTGAATCGATCTTTTAACAGGCTAAAGAATGCTTAAAAAATTTTTTGCTAGAAGAAAGACTTGTTTTTTTATTTACGTAATGTAGCATAGCTTTCTTTCTATTGCACTTAGGATTGCAAATTAATATTATTTTTAAACGATATTGCAAAAAAATATTGTTGCATCGTGCGTTGTACTTGAAGCTTTCTTCGTTATTTTCTTTCTCAATAGACTGCTTATTTTTAACGCTAAAAAGAAACACTTTTTCTCTTTGTACAACTACTTTTTACATGTGTTCGTATTTATTTATAAAATATTTATATGGAAATATTAATAAAAAACTTTTTTAGAAACAAATAACGTCGATATAAAATATACTTTAA
Source organism: Pseudomyrmex pallidus (assembly GCA_014825455.1). Lineage (NCBI taxonomy): Eukaryota > Metazoa > Arthropoda > Insecta > Hymenoptera > Formicidae > Pseudomyrmex > Pseudomyrmex pallidus. Next base: position 11,437 of record QVNV01013738.1, on the reverse strand, counting down.
ATTATCAGCAAAAAATGGTGACAGTGCAGTTCCCGAATTTGTATGTACATGTTTTCAGTCATTTTGTATGTGAATGAATAACCGAATAAGATCTAAATATAGTATATATATCATTTGTTATTTATTTCACAGAACTCTTCGAACAGTCAATCAATCGTTGTGTTGTAACTTATGGTAAAAGTGATCACTGATGTATATTTGCGACTGTTGTACGACACCGTATCATACATAATTGTATACGAAAATGTTTTTTCAGGACGTAGCGCACGACTTCGTAAGTTCACGAAAAGCGGAAAACATCACCGTGGCGAGCAATGCCAACAGTTTGGTATCACCTTCGGTCGCTGACAAAGTCGTACCGCCACCGATCAGGCCGTTGAAGGTCAAACTGCCGGTTGGCGTGTTACCGATTCCAGAAATCATCGAGCAACAGATTGACAATGCAGACGAGGAGAAGCATCAAGAGGAAGTTCGAAAGCGGGACGACGCGGCTCACAACAATGTTCCTCCACCACCAAGATTCGCTCCTGCGAAAAACAGTAAAGAAGAGAAAGAGTCGATCGTCGAAGCCGGCAACTTGGACCCACCGTTCGTCGCAAATCCTCCCGCTGCTATGCGACATCTCGGCGAGCAGATCGAGAGAAGAGCAAACGACGCTTGGTTCCGTGTGAGACCCGGAGTGCAAGAAGTCGGCGAGGAACTTAATCAATTGGGTCGGCTTCCTGGGTGAGTCAGTTTTTATCTATCGTAATTACGTAAAACATATAAAGTAGCTTATATTTTAGTTTTAAGAATTGTTTTAATGAATTTATTGTCTTATGTGAAGATTTTATTTTAGATTGGACGATGGACAAGCTAACGGCGCTGATGATCAATATGACGTAGCTGATTACGACAAGGAACCGCAACAAAAGAACGATATTCATCTGGCAGAGGGCGAAGACGAAGGAGAAGGTAATTTGACGATATTGAATAAATCGGTTGATTTACGTTGAAATTATTCTTACATCTGAATTTCAGATGACGACATGCTCGACTATCCGCATAATTTGAAGCAAGGAAAGCGGGAATGAGAAGGCAAGCATCATCATTTTAACGTGATTTTTACGTGACCAACGACCGGGTGCTACGGAAGTCGACTAAAAAAAAAAACGATAGTCAACTTGACCTGATCTGACCTGACTTGACCGATCGTTCGGAGACTTAGCGAAAATTATTTATTTTGTATTATAATCTATGCAAATTGTACACACATTTGACCTCTGTCACCACAAGAACATGTTTAAATTTGTTTTCATGTTTCGATACGGAGGACACAAGAGTTTAGTCAAACAAAGATCTATATATGATAGTATGTGCGTGGTACAAACGTTCAATCGCTAAGAATCTTCTGAAGACGCTTCTGGTTATTTCAAAAAACTCGATGTGAACGAATGAACAAAAAGATACGGATTGTATTTTTCTAGCTCTTACTCATCACAAGCCGAGTGCGTTGAAAGTGACTTAACTGCACTTATTACTTAAGACACTCGTGACTTTGTTACTATATAGTACAAGTGTGTTAAGTTAGACTTCTAAAGCGGCACACGATGCTTTTATTCGTTTAAAAGTACAGGAAAAAAAATATAATAAATATATATAAATATATAAATATATTAAATATTATTTATTTAAATATATATATATTCTATATATATATATATATAAATTATTGCCAAATCGTGATGCTCGTGTATAGAAAGCTAACGTAAAGAAAAACATCATGTGCCGCGGACTTTATGTTTTGCTAAACTTACATGTCAAGTTTTATAACGAGACATTGTCAAAAAATTAATGCCTACTAGTGAAATCGACCAATAGCGGATCGGAAAAAAGCTAAAAAAAGAATAGAAAGGAATATCCGCCATGTTTTATTTACTCTGTCTTTGTCGAAAAGTTTGAGAATTACGACTTACCTTATTTAAAATATAATGAAGACATGACACAAGCGTAGTTTAAAATATTTTGTTATAGTCTTAGAATCAGTTATATATACATATACAGAGAGAAAAGAGACACATTGTAATTGTATATAACGTTCGTTTCGTAATAAAAAGCAGATGGAAAATAGACTTTTACTGTGTTTTTTCCCACTTTTTTGCATATTTCTCAGTAAATCTCCTTTTTCTAGAATATTTTGTATTTTAGCGTCAGTCATCGTTCAACTGGATATGTTTGCTTCAAGCAACATGGGAATATATATCGGGAATATATTATCGACAGACTCGTTATCTCAAGAATGAATTGTTGATGTTTTTAAATCTAGAAGATAGTGTATCTATGTATTACCAATGTAATAACAACGTAAATATATCATGTTAATGTTTGCTAGCTACTCTACTTCACAGTTCATTACATAAGCAAACTACTGTCTCACATCTTTATCACAGTTCTCGGAAATCATTTACATGTCAAGATACAAAGCGCTTTTTTTCTTCTTCATTACCATTTACACTTAAAAGAATTTTTGAAAATATTATCTAAACAAAACTTTGTAATAATTAACGTTTGAAATGTGTATAAGTTATTGAAAAAATTCTGTTTTCTTATAAGTCACGTAACGGAGAGAGACAAATATTTACAACGCGCTTTGGTACACATACATTATATTCTATTTATAAAATGTCTTCTGATATCTTACGTTATTTGATAAAAACCACAATAATGATCACAAAACACATTTTGATATGCGCAAAGCAGTTCATTTTTTTTACACGCGCAAGCGTAATTTCCATTTTTCTTGCTTATTGCGCAATATTTACGCATATGGAGACATTTCTTCGCTGCATTCCTCATTGCTGTATATGCTCGTTTTATCTGTTATTTCTAGAAAATTCTTTTGTGGAAAGTGCGCTTTCACGTTTATATCTCGCTCGTGATACACATGAATTTACTTTGACCTCTTGCCTGGAGAGATCATCTTATCACCGCGGACCTCATTCTCGGTGAACCAGACTTAGAGACAGGCAGAATCAAGAACGCAAACACAATTTAGATATTCACGCGTGCACGATCATTTTAATCTTTTTTATTTGATAATTCTCCTTGTCTGTCAAACGTTCTCTCAATAAAGCTCTCGCGCTGAATATGAACTATTCTATCAGACCAACGAATATTCGAGAAAACATTTGTACATTCATGGTGTTCATTTATTTTTTTTCGGAATACTTTTATTTGCCTGAGTGATTTTATTGAAATATGAATATTCTGGTTTTAGCAAAAGAGAAATTACTTACACATTGTGAGCACTATATACGTATATAAAGTATAAAGCAATTATAGAGATATGAAAATTTTTATTAAATTTTTTCTATTCTAAATATGTGAGAGAAGGTATATTTTGTATATATTTAGATGATTTTATATTTAAAAAATCGTACTTTATATATTTTAAATATAACATAAAGAAGAGTTATTCTCGATACGAAATTATAACACATTTATATACAAGTTTATTGTAACGAAATATTGGAGATATCATTGAAAGCAGTCGTGTCACAATGCCTCACGGAAAAAGCACTCACATCATCATGTACGAGTGTTAGTAAATAGTCTTGTCCAATTATTCTCTTGCGAGTCTCTTCGTGAAGATTAGAGGAGCTCACGTATCAGCGACCTTCGCGCAAGGATGCATGACCACGTTGAGTCAGTTATATTGTCAGCGAAGAATAGGTGAATTAGGAAAATTAACAAACCTTACATACACACGTATATATGACAAGTTCTTAATACTTGAGAAATTCAGAAACTGATAGAAGTAAAATATGAAATAGAAAAAATAATATGTTAACAAATCGCAAAAAAATATGCCAATCGAGAAATATGAAAATTAATGTAATTGCAATATTAAATGCATATATATATATAATATTATTATTAATTCAGATTGAGAATTGACTGTGAAAGATAAATATGATTCAATCCTTTCTGCGAATTTATATTTCAGAGAATGTATTTCAAACGTGTGATTTCGAGCTGATCGCAATATACGCTCAACTCGATCGTGTTCAGCGCCGCGTTAATATCGTTTGCAAATCAAAATTCATCGCCAATGTAAACGCGCGTGATTTTTATGCTCGAGGCATCTCGGAAACTGGGAAAAACCGCAGATCATTTATGTATACCTGAGCGATCGATCTTTCAAAGCCTATAGGGATAAAATCTCTCTTCTCGAAAATTCAGTATTTCTTCACGGAAAAAAGTGTGTGTACAGGGTGTCGCAGATAGAATTTGTTACAAGCGCGAGCGCGCACGTGATTTTAATTTATTCTACCGAATATGTTGAGATCGCTACTTTCACGAATAATTTTGCATTTATTTGCGCAAATTTTACGAATAAATATTGAAAGATGAAATAAAATATATAATATATTATAATATATTAAAATATATTATATATTATAAAAAGTGGAAAATTAAAATTTCACGTTTTTCTCGAAACATCGACATAAGTATTGAGCTAGTCTTCCTATCAATTAATTTACGAGAAATGATGTTATTACGAATAATATTGATAGCGCTTGTGTGTGTATCGACTCGTCTTTTATATACTTTTCGCAACCTTCGACCTTGGAAGCTTAGTGTGAGTTTCGAGAGTTTCGTCTCTCTTGCGAATTTCTAGGCGACGAATCTCAATATGTTATACACACACGTACACGTCTATGTACCTATCCTGTAAACATGTGTACATACGTGTACAATACGTCGATGAAACTCGCTTATGAGTAATCACGACACAATGACGTAATATATCGGGCCCCACTACTCGAACCAAAGATCGGTTCGAGGTTTCAAAGTCCCTGAGACGAGAAACAACGACGTCGTGCCAGTTTGCTTCTTTCGTTGCTGAAGGTAAGATGCAAATGGAACACTTTTAAAATACTAATATATAAAAAGATGTGTTGCACATATAAATGTATAAATTCGGGAAAAATCTAAAATCTAGTAAACAGAAATATATATATATACAATAGTTTAAATAATTAATTGTTAAATAATTGATAAAAAATATAGCGGGCAGGAATACATAGCTTATAATTTATGTGCTGAAATTGTATAACCGTAATTATATCCAGTGCTGTCTCGCGTTTAACATATAAGATATTTTGATAAGCTCTCAATGGAATTACACGGTCGGAGTATTATTACATTAGTTCTGCTAATCAACGTAACTTCGGGTAAAGTCGATTTAATGCTGTTCGATTGATCGGATTAATTATATACGCGTTGTAGTTCCACAGACAGGAAGGATGAAGACGTTACTCTCGATTATTTTCGCGCTGCTCTGCATCCAAGCGGCGCTTAGCGTTGATCCTCATGAGCATAGCAAAGTGGTTTGTTATTGGAATAGCACCGCTTTCGAAAGACAAGGTAAGTCTTTCTCTTTGCTCGTATTTATCGGAAGTTGTTTATCTGTTTTGCTCTGTGAATGTCAAAAGCCAAACTTCGTATTTCGCGAAACGAAAATTGTATAATATTCGCGAAATATCAAGATTTTCTACGTATGTTCCGATTCTTCGATTCATAAGTGTGCGCGTTTTCAAATATTTTTATTCATTAAATCTTAATTTTACGAAACATGATAAAAAACAATACATTCATCGTTCTCGTATTTTCAAAGGTCCGGCGAAGTTCACACTCGATGACGTCAAGCCCGCTTTGTCTCTTTGCACACATCTCATCTACGGATACGCTCATATCAATTCCGATTTTGAGATCGTTCCCGGCTCGCCGAGTCTGGATACCGGATCGGGCTACTCGTATTACAGACTCGCCACTCAGCTAAAACGATCGTTTCCCGATTTGAAAATCTATCTGAGCGTCGGAGGAAATTCAGATCCTTATGACGAGGAACATAAATACCTCGTGCTGGTATGAAAGCAATACTGTCATTTATTGTCGCATCCGTATATCGCATCGGTATCCATATATTATATCGTGTGATATGATAGAAATGTTTAAAAAAAAGCGTTACGGTTTATAACGAATTAAATGCAGTGATCAAAATATTTTGATAGACCGAGACTTCGGAAGGCAGAACGAAATTTATTAACTCCGTGAATCGCCTGCTAAACGATTACGATTTTGATGGTATCGATCTGGCATGGCAATTCCCGCCAGTTAAACCCAAGAAACAGCGTAGCACTCTCGGTTCTTGGTGGCACGGTCTCAAAAAGAAGTTGGGCTACGGAAAATTCCAGGATGATAAGGAACAGGAACATCGCGACGGTTTCACTATCTTAGTGCGTGACCTCAAGACACAACTCAGACCAAGAGTCAAAGCTCTGACCATCACAGTGCTACCTCACGTTAACGCCAGTGGTTAGTGCACCAATAAAACGTTAACAATAATTTTATTTTTTAACGCACAGTATTGTATAAATATATATTTATTGTGTTCTATTTAATAGTCTACTACGACGCCAGACTGTTGGCGCCCAACATCGAGGCTGTGCATCTCTTCACCTTCGATCAGAAGACTCCGGAACGTAATCCGAAAGAAGCCGATTTCCCATCACCAATTTATGGCAGTTATGGACGCGTAGTGGATGACAATATCGATGCCGCGTCAAGGTAAACTGGTTATTTTCTACAATGTAAATTTGTTATCTTTTCTTTCCGTGTATTATTTTCTCACAATGTACTTTGATATGTGCACCGTATGTAACGCAACCAATTTATGACAGTTACGGACACGTGGGAGATGACAATATTGATGCCGCGGCAAGGTAAATTTACCTTTCTCCCGCACAATGTATTCAATATATTTTTCCGTATCTATATTTTATCTAACGTATAAAATGCAGCATGCTATCTGTGTTAAACTTATATACATGATAACATATAGAGATTTTAATTTTATTTAAAATAAAAACTATTATCGGTCTTTGCTTATTATCTCCATTTTCTCTTCTTCTCGTTTTGAGTGTTTTCGAAAGTTTATCTGCTGGATATATTCTGTGCGCACAATTTAATCAAAATAATAAATATAAATATAATTTGTAACAGATATTGGCTGGAGAATGGTACTCCTGGCAGCAAGATCGTCGTTGGCATTCCGACGTACGCTAATACGTGGAAACTAACAGCCGAGAGCCAGCCTTCCGGTGTGCCGCCCATCGTGACCGACGGTCCTGGTGCCCCTGGACCTCATACCAACGAGCCGGGATTATTGTCCTACGCCGAGATGTGCGCCAGATTGACTGAGCACGCGGCGGGAAGACTGCGACGCGTCGGAGACCCGTCCAAGAAATATGGAAGCTATGCTTTTCAGGCTTACAACGCTGATACCGGAGCCGAGGGGCTCTGGGCGGGTTATGAGGATCCTGATACTGCCGGTAACAAGGCCGCGTTTGTAAAATCCAAAGGACTTGGCGGTGTGGCAATCGTGGATCTGTCTCTTGACGATTACCGAGGTGTTTGTACCGGCGACAAATATCCCATCGTCAGAGGAGCTAAGTATAAGCTGTAGAGACGCATGAAGCAAAATGATCATTCTGGATTGTATTTAGTGTCATCGAAACTTAGAGATGCGTAATTTGCTTCAAAAGAATTTTATGTTTTACTCGAAAATACTGAGGCCATTGTTTTTGCATGAGAGAATTGAATTTATATACATATATATTTTATCTAACGAATAAACACTTTTAAACATTTTTAATGAGATTCAAAGAAAACTTTTAACGAGAAAAATTTTAACGAGAGAAATTTTCATGAGAAATTTTAACGATGAATCGTAAACGTATTGGTAAAAACCGCTTGATTCCGTTTTTTTTTTCCCGAAACATCCCTAAGTGCTATTTATGTCATCAGAGTTTTTCTCGGGTCGATTTTCCTCGGAAGCAATGGCAAACTACCGAGGTCTTACACTTCGCCGGGAGACTTCTCGTAAGTAGAAGTGTCATCAAGAATTTCTGAGTGGTTTAAAGTCCACTTAAAACTCAAAAATTCTAAAAGTACACATACTCTCGAACTGCCACAGAGAATGGCAATTGTTGTGCGACAAAGAAAAAAATTATTATGACATTATCTGTACGGATCATTTTGTGTCTCGATTTTATTTTATTATTAAAGTTGTATCTGCAAAGTCATAAATAAAAAGAACCTGTATTATTCTTACTTTGAAAACAAAAAATGTTATTTCTTAAGAATTTTTGTTGTCTCTAAATTGATTTTTATGGTTTTCTTTATATGTGTATAATAAAACTTACGGGGACACGCGCAACTTCGAAAATGATAAAAAATTCAGAAGGGAGAACTACACATACCAGGAGCTTCATATACGTACGATATATATTTATATAGATAATATATTTTTTTTCGTGCAGTCTATTTTTTTTTTTCGGCCAAACGATACATTTGCACGGGTGTATAGCAAAGGTTCTCTTGTAATTAGACTAGACTTTAACATATCCAACATTTAAGAGTTACATCACACCGGATACAATTAATAATTCATTCTCTCACACTGATTGAGTTAATCTTTTCTTTCTCTCTTTTTTCTCCCGCACAAAGTAAATTTGAAATTAAAAAGAAAAAAAAATAATAATACACACCGAAACACAGTGACTCGCTGATAAACATGCGATCATCAACATGTTTGATTATCAACGCGCGATCTACACCGAATTTTGATCGCGCTTGAAAACGTCTTGTTGGTGTAGATCGCTTCCGAAGACAATCCGTTTTGAACTTATAATTTAAACGGGCTCTTTACAAAATACTGGGAGCGGAACAATTCTTCATTACATCTATGTTACGCTATAGTTAATAATTCGATAGAGACACATATTAACGACGGAAGGACACTCGTGAGAATACAGTATAACATACGATAAAACAATATATTTCTCTCTCGTCTAAATCCTTGTTCGGTATCTAAGATCTACGATTATCGTATCCCGGCTCGAATGAGATCACAGCGCGTGTTAAATCCGAGAAGGGAAATTTAAATGCAAACTGTGCTTTTTTTCACAAAAAAAATTCAGTAAAATTACAAAAATCATATGGTGTTTGCAATTCTCTTCGATCATTTAAAAGCGATCACTTAAGAGCGATCACGATCGGTCACACACATGCAGATAGTCGCTTTTAACGTTAATTTCGGTTTTCAACACGCGGAGAACTCGCACGAACCGAACTTTTCCCTCGTGACGTTTTTTTATTATTCGCGGGCAGAAAATTTTACTTTTATATATTTTATATGCGCGCATGTGTGTATGTTTTGTCTACGAAACGACGAGGGGGAGTGCATCTCGGAATCATCGCACCACGAATTACGTCAAATCACACGCTTGTTTGTTTTATACTTAATACTGGAACGTTCATTCAAATGCTTAGGTTTTTATAGGCTTTAATGCTTTAGTTGCGACTCTATATGGCACTTGGATTACGCGTGTACATCCGTTGTAGGTACTTGTTGCTCTTTTCTGGACAATTGCTATTTTTTTTGACGTAAACGACTCGAAGAGTCGAAACGAAGAAACTAATAAATTCTTTAAAAAACGCAAACTATTGTCTCTCTTTCTCTCTCTTTCTTATATGGATTGAAAATTGGATCGATAAGTAAATCAAACAACATTCAAACCCTTTTTTATTTTATCTGAAATTGGTATTTCAAATATTAAAAATGTTAATATGTGATATTCTTCCTCCGTTTTGCTCTAATCGCGAACGAGCGATTCGCAAAGTCGCTCTTGAATCATTTTCGCGATCGACAGAAAATATTGACTGTCGATGTTTCTCGATATATAAAAAATAATTTTTCGAAAAGCGGTACATGTCGCAAAACTTCTGAGAGGAGCTCGCGAATTTAGCGTCCGCGATGATCCTAGGCAGTTCAGTGGAATGAAATTGGTTTTTACTTTCTGTTTATATCTTTCTCTCCCTCTCTCTCTCCTTCTTTCTTTCTCTTAAATATATTTAATATATTTTTTTTTTTTTTATAGTTCACCGCTTTTTTGCACGCGGATACAAACGATTAATTATTTCCGCGCGGTATAATATAATACTTGCACAGACATAAAGTGCATTCGAGCAGGGGAATTCCAGATACGAGCATATTTATTAAAATCCTAATCTGCTTCTTTTCCCTAAGAAATCTGTTACACTTTTTTTTTTTTTTTTTTTTTTTTTTAAATCTAAAATCTCTACATAACAGAACATCGCTTGACGTTGTACCTATTATCTTGGTCCACATTGTTAATGCTGAGTACCTTTAGGAGCCTCTCGGTGTCTTTGAATCCCTGTCTGCTGTGCTGCTGCTGCTTCATCAGCATCATCGTTGCCGTCGCCGCCGTCGCCTTTTTCTTCTTCTTCTTCTTTTTCTTCCGTTTGGTCTGCGGCAGCGTCAGCTCCAGCATCTGCTCGAGACGCAGACGGATAGGCCAGTTACCGGCGCCACCGTCCTCGGCGTCCCGATGATAGACGTAGCTCGACGTGTTAGGCTCCTGATGATCTCGATGCTCCCACCACCACGGATTTTTGTATGACGATCCCGCCTGCTGCTGATTCCGTTGCAGATCCTGAAGAGAACGATCCTCGGTCTCCATCAGCCGCTTGGGCTGCACAAAGGAATCGTGAACGCGAACCGGTCGGGCCAGTGAGGATCTCTTCTTGGCTGGCGTTAAGTGCGCGGACTGGTGTCTCGCCAAAGATTTGCCCAGATTGTTTTTGCCGTTTCGGATCTTCCGAATTTCGTTAGACGACATTGGTATCTCCTTGTCGGGATACAACTCCATGTTTAGACCGGGTGAACAACGATTGCCGCGATTTCGACTGACAACGACAGTGCCGTTGTCGTTCTTGCTGCCACCGTTGTTGTTGTTGCCATAATTGTTATTGTTGCTGCTGTTGGGATTGACGTTGTCCGCGTGACGACACTGCTCGGCGCACTGCAAACAGTCGTAGTACTTTTCGGCGACATGACGACGCGAAGTCGAAAACCGATCACGCAGATCGACGTATCGGCGACGCTCGCTGCTCCCGCCACGTATGCTCTGATAAGGCTGCTGTCACACTTCCTGCAGGTACTTGAGAGGACAAAGAATCTCCTTGTAAAGAACATCGCCTTCTTTGCCGGTATGGTCGGCGGATGCGAACGTCGACGCGCATCTCACCATCGCCACACCGTCTATCTCTTCGCCTACTTGAATCACGATCTACATATATGACATAACAAACAAGCTTCTGTGTTATAATTGTAGACTATGTTGTCATTCACATATATGTGTATGTACATGAGATAAATCGAACTATAACAAGAAATCGAGGAGATCGGCCCAGTGATCTCGCGGCCTGAGTGCGAGGGTTGCGAATAGGAGGTCCCGAGTTCGAATCCACACCGTCGGATTTTTCCGGGCCGGTCTCTTTCAAGTCGAATTTATCGATTGAAAAGCGA
>QVNV01013737.1:0-50627 GCA_014825455.1 Pseudomyrmex pallidus | reverse complement strand
CCCCCCCCCCCCCCGCGCGCTTTGGGTAACGCCGAATACTCTCGCGTGTAAAAAGAAAAAATATATTTAATAAAATTAAAAAATAATACACATAACATTGACACCGACGTGTTATATTCGATATGGCGCATCTCTCTGCGGACTAATTCCGCGCGATCGATGTCCAGAAAATTAGATTAACGCATGTCGTCGGTGTGGCGCGGCCCGCGACCAAATATAATACCGACTAACGACTTTTCGCCGGTGCGTTAAGCGCTCCCATTGTTCTCCTCGCGGAAGTGCACCGGTGAGCCGGAAACGCTCCACTCGGCCGCACTCATTTTCGCCGTCGTGAATGACAGAGTGTATTTCGTTACCACTAATTGCCGGGCGGTCGTGCGCGCACGCTAGTATTATACGTATATTGAATTATCGAAACATTCTCCTTCCAAAATCCGCAAAAATTCTATTTGCGTTACACCATTTATTTATTCGGTCGCATCTATGCCTCGAATATAGACCGCGTAATACAGAACGTTCTTCTTATTAATGTTCGATGTTTGAATGGAAAAAACAAAAAAAACGATGCTTTCCTGATGTGGAACATCGATGCTGTGTTTTGCAACGATGCAACACAAAGTTTTCGCTATCAATGAAAAAGATGACGTAATCGTTTGAGTTTCTGTATTGTCATAGTTAATTATCTCAATCAATATGAGTCATTTTTTTTAATCATCATCAGTGCGACCGACGAGTGCCGAGACATTAGAATAGCGTTGAAGAAAGGAAGTATGTGGTTACGGCATGTGGTGTCGTGTTTTCGCGGCCGAACGCTCACACGAATATAACGAATAGTAATAATAACAAAAAAAAAAAAAGAGAAAACAAAAAATAAAAGGACACACGGGGAAAGAGAAGCGAACCGGCTCGCGCAGCCGGAACGTGAGAGGTACAGCAAAACAGGAAGGAAACGGTGGCACGAAATCAAGGATCCTGGATGAATCGCCGATTTTCGGCTGTGCATTCAAGTTTCCGGTGGTTTAACGGTACAAGCGTACGTGAGCGTATTCTCTGGGGGGGAATAACTCGATCTCTCGCTTCTCAAAAACAGTTTTTAAAAACTCAATTCATTATCTCTCAAAACTATTTTCGATTATTAATTTTTTTGAGCACTTTGCCGACTCGAAATACACGCAAACCTTTTTCTTGCTCTGTAAAATACAATTATCGCAGACTTTCAATCTTCCCGATATCCTATTTTTCGAACTAATTTTGATAACGTAATCAACGGTTTTCTTTCCGCTCTACTTTTGAAAAGAAGCGAACACCTGAACTAACGTCAAGTTTGTCTGATATTGCTGAAATCGTGCATTGAAATACAAATGTTCACGGTGCCGTCCAATTGTCCATATGGCAGAAGTGTAGCATGGGTAAACCATGGGCGCGCTCTTTCTCTACTCGCGCACTCGGCTATGTTCGCCCACCTGAAGCCTAATTGTTACTTAATTATCCGTCCGGCCGCCATGCTGCGGTTTATACGCATTGCCGAGTCAATTATTATGAGGCGAGCAAGCGTAGCCATCCGCAGCTTTTTGATTCCGGCCGACGCACGTAAATACCTGTTAGCGGCAGTTTTTATCTGCGATTATACGTATATGATTGTCCGCGACCGCAGCATTGTGGTCGTCGCTCATTATTCGTAATCACTGTATGTTATTCGTGCACACATTACATGCGATTCGACGCTACGTAAAAACAATTTGAGAGAGAGTTAAGAGAGTGACAACGCGAGTGATTTTTAAACCGACGTTTTCGTATTTCGTGACGTCTGAAAATAAAATCGTCTTTTTTTCTCACGGAACAGAAGTTTTCAAATCTGTGTTTTATGGGTTTTCGTTTACGTAAAAATAAAGTTACGCGTATACGTGCGTATTAAAATTTGGAAAGTTTGCGCATTATGTAATTACAGAAATCGGATCGGAAATTGGATTAAAAATTCTCGTGTTCATTTTTACAAATGATAACCAAGTGTAATAATGCAAAACTTATATAAAAATGAAATTGTCGCGCTTTCATCCGATAAGAAATTGCGCGTATTTCCGGCACAGACTTTGTTTCCCGTCGTGACATTCTCACTGTGCGCGTGATGTCCGAGAGAGGAAGACACGGCAGCAAACGTCGCCAATAACGTCGGGTCCATACAACAAGCATGCTACTTATTTGCGTAGGCCGTGTTTAAATTTGCATTCGTAAAATTTTGACGAGGATAATCTGTCATTCGAGTCACGACTTCCTCGGCTCAGGACGAAAGACGAGCTTCTCGTTTGCAGGACAACACGCCTATGAGCAAGAGAAAGAAGAGAGAAGATTCCGTGAAGTTTCGTCTTTATTACTGATTGCAAGAGCGAAGGAAGGAGCGGTGAAAGAGAAAGAGGGAGAGAGAGGATGATTGATGCTGCTCGGTTATCACGAACACGGACTGCAGCAGATAGCTGATCCATGAGTCTCATTATCACGACATAAAATGCTCATATTATCACTATTTTTATTAAATACCTCGCGAGTATGTAGATACATGCACGCCTCTGAGTTCATGGGATTGTAAGAAAAAAAAAAAAAAAAGAACATCCTTCGCGCGATACTTGAGATCTCTGCTGAAACATTAGTCATCGCGCGAGTAATCGTAATAGGAATTAATACGAGAGGAGAAATTCCAACGATACAAACGTTATATTCAAACGTTATATCTTTTGCAATCTGTATATTAACCGCGTTCCAAAGCGCAACGTAATTTTCTGAGAAAAATCTTATCTTTAAAAAAATGTTGTCCCGATCGATTTTTGTAATATTCGTAAAAAAAAAATATTTGGATTTGTGAGCGTTCGGAAATTTGTTCGGCAAATCGTACAACTCGTAAAAATAAAAATAGACGGATATGCGTAGACGTAGATAAGTGCGTGAGAGTCCAAGGACGTGTGATCGGCGCGTGAAAATCTTAGGAATGACTGGCGCTCGTAATCGTTGTCCTCAGCGCATAATGCGCTTCCACGAAGCGCACCTCGTCACTCTTTCCATAAAATCGTTTCCTATAATTATTCCATTACCGTTGCCATAATCGAACAGCACTTTGTTTGTAATTGAGCTGAAATGAAACATAAACACCGTCTGATTTCGATAGATTGGTTCTAGATTCCAGGCTTATTATACGTCCGAGAGAGAAAGAAATAAATAAAATAGTCGGGAGGGTAACTATTGCCCACATTATTTATTGTACGATAGAGTTGTTCAAGTTTTTCTTTTTTTTTTTTTGGTGCGAGCAAGACTTAAAATCTTTCTCTCGCTTGGCCGTCGCTATATCCATCTCTACTCTTTGGAGACGATTTCAAATGTGAATCACGACTACGACGCATAAGCACTCCGAAACAAGCGCGTATCTCGCGTTTGATGTAGACGCTTTAATATTAAAATCGACGACACTTGTGTATGACGTGCGACGCAAGAAGATGGGACCGTAGGTTACTTGTCAAAGGTTGAACTCCTCGTTCAAAGGAGTTTGCATAAAGTTTTATGGAACTCGCGTGCAATCAATCGAACGACAGTCTCGCGTTAATTAAGAATTTCGCGACGCGTAGAATGAAAAATTAATATGCGAGTTGTGTGTGTTGTCATGTTATAAGATTCGTGCGGTTTTATTTAAAATATACGAAAAGATTCGACGTGTTTGTTAAATATTGACACGACGTTTTTTAATGCGCGTTTGTAAAATGTAACGTCGTAATTTATTTACAAGCGCGAAAAAGTCACAACAAATAATTAGATAATTTTTTTGGAGAGTCAAAAAGGTTAAAAAAACGTCCATTAAGCGGTGATTATGTTATTGTTCACAGAGAACCACTGTCTCTTACAAACGCGCGAGAAAGGAAGTGCCTGAAAGTGTCAGGAAGACGTTTTTACCGAGCGGCTACAAATTTCGGTCGATTAAAGAGCCGTAAACCGTAGACGCGACTGAGTTCAACACGGATATCCTCTTAACGAAATTCTCACGTGGATTTATATTAAAGCCGTGATTAACCGAGATTAAGATATTTACGGAGGAACTCTCATACATAAACAAAAACAACCGTATCTTTTAGATAAGGCGCGAGTGTCTTGTGTGTTAACTATCCTTCGAAAAAAACAGAGCAGTTCGGACCTTCTGTCTTTTGCTCATCGTAAAAAAAAAATGTATCTGTTAACAAAAGTGTTAAAAGACTCTAATTAAGATAAGATCTCTCTCTCTCTTTCTCTCTCTCACACACACACACACACATCCGATTTGACACCTGAGATCGAAAAAAAAAGAAGTATGACAACGGAAAGTTAATTATATACGAGAAGATAATTCAGAGAATAAATTATTTAAATGCTTTCTCGAAATGCGAAACATTATTTCGAAACAAAATTTGAGTAGATAACTACCTCAAGCGGATTTACGGGATAAATTATTATACAACACCGTAAACCTCATCTCGTAATTTGATTTCGCTGTTTCATCTGCTGATTTACAGATATTATCTAACATCTTATCTTCTTACTTGTCGATTTACGCCCTGGCCGATACAAATACTACGCTCTGAATAGCGTCATATTCTGAGGTGAAGAACGGAACGTCGTCGTCGGTCGTCACTTATGCGATTTCTTGGTCCTTGGCTGTTACTTGCGTGTCACCAAGCGCAACACTTTCGCGAAGAAAAGAATGAAAATTTTTAGAACTCGGTATTTAAAAATATTTTTTACTCTACTATATGTATAAACTTTGTAATATTTTAAGACACAACATTTCTGTTATCACGCGAAACAAATTTACGTTTCGTGCGCAACTAAAAAACGTTCAATTTAATACGACAAGGCATATATCGAATTTTTTATGTATTCACGTATTTCACGTCAAATTAAAACTAATATCGTGTCAATTATTTTAATTTTGCCGGAAGACATTTATTTATTCTCGTCGTCCGGCTAAAAATTTGATTTATAAAAGTTTTTGTTTGAGTTTACGGGAAGAATGATCAAATGGCGAGAGCGTAGGAAGTGGAAAAAAATATAATGTAACGCAGAAATGTACCGATAACTCTCTTTGCAAAACGAACGAAGCGAAAGAGGGCGAGACGATAAATCGACGAGGCACGAACAAAGTACAATCACCATTTGTCATGCCAGTAAACGGTATGATGGATATAAAACTAGTTATACGTTTTAATGCTGAGCGTAAAGATTATGAAAGTTCGTCGCGATAACGCATTTCGCGTGACAGTAGAAGGACAGTGTTTAATAACGTTCAGAAAAAATAGACCGTTGAGCGAAACGGCTATTCTAAAACCGTGAAAGAAACGTGATACATTTTTGGCGTGTTAAAAAAAAAGATATACAAATTGATTTTGAACGATATCTCTGTTATTGTTCCCGAGAATGTGAACACTTTTCGCGTTAGACAAATGTCGAGGATGTCGCAACTGAACGGAGAGAGGTGTTCTTCTTCCTGCAACGCTACAAATTTTATCGCGGTGGCATAATTATCTAAATTTATATTTTTGCGCATTATCGTGGTTTTAAGAAGGAGGTAATTGGTAATAACTCGCGAACAGGTAGAGTAAATTGTGCTAAATCGAAAAGACCTTTACCATTTCGCGATAATTAATGGGTTTGCAGTAATTAATTTCCAATAATTAATGAGTTGTTACTTAATAAAATTCCGCGAATGAGCATGTGTCCGCGTGAAGAGCCTCCCGAGCCGTTTCACGCGTTTATACGTTTACCATTTTGCGCGAGATTCGCAATTAATTGATAACTTATTAATTAAAAAAGATCCGCAAATGAGCGCGCGTCTGTGAAGAGATTCTTTTAGCGCGCTCACGGTTGTTATACGAACTTGAGAAGCCATTGCATACAAACTTTTACATAAAAAAAAATCAATCAATCAGACTTTTCTAGAACGAGAAGTGATGGAAATAGAAAGCTTGGGTCGATTCTCTTACGCTTCGTGCGTTGTGCACTGCATGTGCATAGCACACGACCATTTAAATCTGGATATGTAAATAAACAAAACGCGAGAACGTCACGTTTTTGCTCAATGTCTGATCAAACGTAACTGTCTCTTTCTCTCATTATTGTTCATTATGTTATCGCGCGTATAACAGCGTAATTGTCGTGATTGCCTTCGCACGCTTTACCGATTATCATTGAAGGTTCGTCGTGATTGCGATGATCTCGCTTCGAGGTCGATAGAAATTCCATTCGCAGATCGAAGATACGTGCATAAATAGACTTTAATAAAATTATACGAGTGCCTTCAATTATATCCACACAAATAACTTACATCGTGTTATTCGCATTAAATACTTGCGCTTCGAGTTGTTTAAAAAAAAGAAAAATTCTCGTAAGACGCAATTGATTTATATTCGATTTCACTTCAGTATTTTCTTATCTCCTCGTAATGTGCAAAGCTTCGTGTAAAATTTTGCAAATTTAATATACGCGAATGAAATTAAATTAAACGTATATTCCATATCTAAATTAGTCACTGCGGTTCTTCTTTGCCGCAAGGAGGAAAAGGAAAAGAATGAGTGTTAATCTCGTGCAAAAGTGTGAAACCACGAACGTATCCGCGTGACGAACGGACGCGGCTAATTGAATCAAGCCGAGAATTCTACAACGCTTCTTCCGAAAATCGCTGGCGCAGCGTCCATATGGCGCAACTGCATTGTCGAACGAGTGCGCTACTTTGCACGTCGGGAGAGAAGGAGATTTCGTGATCTCGGTTACGTATTCGGCAGATGTATAATGCCGGTTGCGGTTCCTCGGTCGCCATTGACGCGTGATTTTCGTTTGAGTAACAGATTTCTTAGCGGATTCCGGCGGCGGCGATTAGGCATATGTTCGCTACGTGAGCTTCTTTTCCGCAAAAAAGAGCACAATAGGCGATCGAGCGAGGGTAGAAAACTACGAGTAGCAATGAGCAGCGCGCTTCTTTCCGAAAACACATGACGGCTAAACCGCAAATCGATTCCGGTCGCAACTGCCGCTAATTCGCGCTGGATTTTGTTTACTCCCTTTTTGCGCGCCGCTAGCACGCGATCGCTTATCCGATCTGTCTGTGCGCTTCGTTCCCGCGAAAAACGCAAAACTTCTTCGCACGAGACCTTAACTCTGTTTTTTTTCGCGTGTACTTGAACTTCATTTTTGATGTTTAAAATATTAATTTTGTCAGATTTTAAAATAATTCGACAGATTGAAAAAGAGAGCGCGAGCGAAACTCGTTAACTCAAATTCGAAATACGGCTTTCTTTGCTTTCTGGCGAATGTCACGCGATTTCACAGGCGGCATCCGCACCGCTTACACGGTCATTTAGGCTTTCTTCGCCTGTCTCTTCTCATGTGCGTGCTACCTCTAATAATTTTATGTTCTACCATCATCGCTTTTTATCCCGCCGAACTTGTCTCTCGTTAGAGACAACACACGGTCACGAACGCTTTCGCTTGATGGAGCGATGAAAGACTGATTCTGTTAGACCATTTGCGCTGCGTTATTGTTGTTGGTTTTTGGCTGAGTTGGTTTTCTGGCTATTTCTAAACATCGATGTATCACGCGAGCGACAATATTGCGTTCTTACGACAGACGATGAATACGAACGAATAGCAATTTTCAATACACATGTTTTGAAAGTAAGACGAGAAATATTTAAATGAAAAATTAGAATAATCTGATTTCAGTAATTTTATTTTTTGTGAAATTTTAACATAAAACATTTATATAAAAAATATATACGTTATTTGGATAATAAATAAACGATATAAATATTTTTCAAACATATATCTCTGTAAAATTTATTGAATAATGTAATTGATATATTTTAATGATTATAAATATCTCTGTCAGTACAGTCAACAATAGATATTTTTAAAAAATGTTCTAATATTTAATCTATATTTATTGTAAGGGAACGTGGATATTCACGATTCTATCAAATACATCACGAGATATACACGGCAACTTTCCCGCATATAAATCGCGCGGTCGCCAACGCGCGCGGACAAACGAGAATAAAATATACATGAAGCTCTCTTTTCCCAAAATATTCAAATCTCTCGTTCTCAGATCAAATAACTCGCGAGGTATCGAGTCGCCATAGCAACTCTCACGAGAGGTCTCAAGCCATGAATATCATGACTGACCGAATTCACATTCTGACGATTCTCATAAGGTTTGACCGCACGAAATCGATTTCGAGATATCAGAACGTCGAATTACTTTAATTTATCGTTTCTGTTAAAAAAGACTCGAGCTTCGTCAACACGTTAAGGACCGCCAAAGCTTATGCTTGTTAACTTGCGAACGATCATAAGAAAAAATATATCACGAGTGGTTGACAAATCAATCGATTGTATTAGCAATTTTTATTCTAAATGACAAAAGTTTTTAAAATACAAAGTAAATACGGAAAATAATCAAAGTCTAGTATCCTTATTTTTCTTTTTGTGTAAAGCTGCTTTAAATGTAAAATAAATTTGATACTGTTATACGACGAGACATTAAAAAAAGAAAACTCTAAAAAACAATGAAAGTTCGGTAAAGATTATCTCCAAAGATTATTACATAAAAAAAAAAATATGTATATGTAGTTTATAGGAGGTGATTACTATATTCTAATATACACTTCACGTTTGAATTTAATCGCGAAAGATCATCTTTGAAGATTACCACGGAGTCATTTCTGATCTGTATTCTACGTGATACACTTTATTGTAATAATGTGGTTCTCTTAGTGTTGGAACAGATTTAAAAAGTCGAATCACATCTCACGTTTTAGATGTGTCGCCGATACTTTTATTTTCTTGGAGGGAAATTTTGTTGTCTTGATGAATCGACGCAAAACAACGAGCGACAGTATCTTGCGACTGTCTGATAAAATGATTGATTTCGCCTGGCCTCGTATACGCGGCAAAAGCGCGCCATCAAGCTTGACATAGATAACGCAGTTTATGCAAAATACCGCAAATCTATGATTGCCAAGGTAAAGAAACTATTCATTTTAAATTGTCATTGTTCTCTCTTTCTCTCTCTCTCTCTCTCTCTCTCTCTCTCTCCCTCTTTCGCGGACTTAACGGTAAAGACGAACGATTAGTCACTAGTCACCTAACGCATTTATGCGATGTCTACGGCGTGGAAATGCTCAATAATACGTCAAAAGAATTACAACGGTTTTTTGCATCGGTATCTTCATTTTTCACTCTGATGACAATTCACGGACGTTTGTCAAAACAACGTCAGGAAAATTGCTTAAATATATACTTAAAAAAAAACATGTAATCAATTCGATATTAGAAACTGTTGCAATCAACTTTAAATTCCAATTTTTTAGACTGTCACAACGTTAAAACAAAAAGTAACAAAAGTGCCATAAGATTGTTCCCTTAGTAATCGACGTTCCCATTACTTAAGACCACAACTTCCTTTCCGCTTTGCTGTCTTCGATACGACCGTAGTCGTTGCGAGGGGCGTTATATCTGACGCACACCACTAGCGGATTTTTTGTTGTCTGTCTGCAGCAATTTAACACGGTTTTAGTGCGTTTTTAAAATTAACATTCTGCGTCACGATGCAGTTTCACGTCCCTTCGACGACGTCGTCGACGATTATAACGACGTTCTTCACAATCGTGTTCGAATAAGAGAACCACCCCCGTAAAACGCATCCGGTAGTTAACACTCGACGTTCGAATGACAGTTTGCTACTTGAACTACTGCGTTTCTCGTTTCTCCACTAGTGCGATCTGTCTTTATCTTTCTCCCTTGCTCCCGACGCGGTTTATTCGTTTTCGGCGATATCGTGCGAATCGTTCCGTCGCCATGAACTACGTGAGATAGAAAATCTAAAACTAAACTCATTGTTTCAATATTTTACATTCTCGTATTCTCTTTTTTTCTCTCTCCATTCGAATTACAATTTATTAACAGTGTTTCGATATCGCTTGTCTGGCTCAATGCAGTCATTATCGCGCGGCGGTCAATTCAACACGTAATCCAATATTCGATAGGAAATATAAGCGAGAGTGAGGTGTTACAGTAATACATTCCGAGAGACGAATATCGTTCTCTCGGTTCTTGATTTATGCATTACAGAATATAGAGACTCGTGGGGATTCGATTCCGAACCGCGCGTTAATATAACGTGAGTATTATTCAAAGTGTTGCTTTACTTGGACACGTGAACATGCCGGAGTAAATCGAGGTTTGACTGTAATCAACGACACGTGACGACACGTGCCGCTACGGCAACGCGTTTATTGCGATTAGACATAAAAAAAAAAAAAACACATTTGTGCACGAACAAGTAAAAAAACGTATTTTCGTAAACATTTAACAATATTGTCGCGTTGTAACTTTTGATTCTTTAATTTTTTTCTCGAGATTTATTTTTTAAAAATTTCTATTATTTTTTTTCAATAAATAATTTACTTCGATCGTTTTTTCTAATTTGTTTCAATAAAATTGATCTGTACATTCTTTCTATTTTAATATTTGTGTCAAAAATAAAAGGTGAGTTGAAAATTATAGATTTGTAAAATTTCTCACAGAAAAGGACGAGTTTTTTTGTTTCATTTCTTTCTACTTGTCTATAGAAATTCTATTTTTATGGTTTAATAAAAATTAACTTGTTTTCGCGCGCGCGCCTTTAAAGAATTTAACAAGTAATTTACACGATACTCTCTCTCTCTCTCTGTTAACGTTCACCCAACCGCGTTTCAGACTGAACTTACGAACGAGAACTGCATTGTTGTTTCCACTTTGGATCGGTTCGGGTCCTTTACAGACTCTTGACTCGGACGAAACACTGAAGTCGTGCCGATCAAATCGGTCGCTACCAGTTGCGATGTTCGAGCACCATCAAGAAAGTAAAGTACGCGCGCTTAGAATTCATAAGTGAAAAGTCCCTCGATGGTGTATTTAACGGTCAAGTGTGAGAACAGCCCTTTTTTTTTTTTGTTCTTTACATGGTGTGACCAGAAAAAATATACAAGTAATCGCGTAACAAATACGAGTAATAAAAAAAATATATTTAAAACAAAACTTATAATAGCTGATATAAAATTCAGCTATTATCGTGTTACAGTAAAGTTTTAATTTTTTTATCTTATTTATTTATTTAAATTAATTCATCCCCAGTAAGAAGCAATATTTTTCTGATAAACGAACGTACGATTATGCGTAGAAAGAACAAACAAATTGTTTACAGTTTTGTAATTGTACTTTTATATATTTTTACTGTTTTTATATTTTCAACCCTGCTAATCTGTCTTTCGATTAACCTTCGAAGCGAGTCACCCCTAAAGTTCAGTGAAACTATTGCTCCTTCTTTATATACTATGCCCGCCATTTACAGTTTGGCGTGCCACTTGACAGGACGTACGGCGTCACGCGGTAATCAAAGTGCCATTATCCATGGGAAATTGTAACCCCCCAATGTCCCTTACTCTGTTCTCGAGGAGGGGAGAATATTCGTGCAGACTCTACCCCTTTCGATATACCTCTTCGTCTCTCTCTCGATCGCGCGCATGATGAAGGGTTTAGACACAGGATGGTCATTATGTAAACCTCCTCACCTCCTCCTCATCGTATAACGGAAGTTACGAAACGGCAGTGGATGAAATCAGAGTGGAGTCAACCGCTGCAAAATGGCCGCTACTTGTCGCGGATAATTCGATGTGCTCTGTATACAATTCACAACTCTATGCAATCACTCTGAGAAGAATTCAACAGTAGTTTCGTTTTGTTGTTCAGATCAATACTTTACAAAACATTTACAAATAAAAGATATACAAAAACTGTGCATTAAAAAAAACAAAAATTGCATTTAAACAGATGCATTTAAATTTAATTGTTTTTCATCAATTTGTCATGAGTGCAGGAACATATAAAAAACAAATTATTTTTTTATCCGCATGCAGAAGCAAAAAGAGAATTCGTAGTTAATTATATAGACGTAACTTCGTGTTGGCAAAAACGCGAGTTTCCGAAGTTTTTAACACCATAAATTCAGTCGCCGCGCCGGCGCTTTTCCTCGGTTGACTTCGCGGCTTTGCCAATGGCGTAGGAGAAGATTAGGTGGGCTCAGGGGTTGGTACGGTGGGCACGAATCCCAGCCCATGCATACCAATCGGGTGACAACCTAACAACGGTTAACCGCAACCAGTCGACCCGCCGCTAATCAAGAAATCACGGTGCGAGATAATCCTCCAGAGAGGTTGCAAGCTGAGTTGGACTGGGTCTCATAACGCGTATCCGCAATCTCGGATCTTTTCACACGTCGCCCGTTTTGCCAGATGACACGAATTTTGCCGCTATTAGGGGCGTGGCGTTCGAAAATAAATCGCTACATGTAAAACTAAAAAATAGCTCATACTTATTCAAGTACGTAAATAGATATTAATCCATCATAAACGCGAGATGATTGCTATTATAAATTCTGAGAAGATAAGAGAAAGAGAGAGAAAAAACGCACATATGTGTACATGTGCGTGTGTACTAATGTTATTAAAAATATAGAAAAATTAAGTGTTGTCGCTTATTTCAACAAAGATTATTTTTATCATCCCTCATAGATAAAATATATTGCTTAATTAACATGAATTGGTAAAATATAAATTTAATAGATGAGATTTTTTTACACTTCTAAATAATTTAATAAAAACTTAATTCATAATCTAAATAATTTAGAAACCGAACTGATATAATATTTGCGTAAAACATTTTTATTTTATACAGAATTGTTTTATTGGTTTTCACTCATCATTGAGTACATATCCGCTCGTTTACACATGGGATTGCTGAAAACTGCCGTAAGCGACGTTGCGATAATTACGGGGTTAAATATCAAGGGGTTAATAGCAACTCAATGAAGCGGCGAGCGCAATCAATGCGTTATAACATATGTGTTAGTAGAAGCTTGAACACATCAACGATAATTCCAAAAGACGGATGACCTTTAAGTAGAAAAATCATCATTTTTTTCTTCTATTTGTGTTAATTTATTTTACGATATTAGAAATTATTGTTAGATTATTATTAAAAAACAAACAAAAATATCTTATGTAAAAGTACTTGTGTAATATAAATACTTTTTCGATTTTAAATAATAATCTAATAAAAAATTTCTCTCTGTTTTGATCGTAAATCTGCAGAGAAAACATTGTATAAAGCTCTAGAAAAGCTTTCGAACAAACAAGTTATCCGATTCGACTACACAAACCACGAAAAACAAATAAGAAACGAACAGAAACTGTTGAGAGGCACAAGGAAAGGAGGACGTTTGCCCACGCTTACCTCCTCTTTTAAGGTTCTTGCAGTATCTCGGAAGTATGAAATCTAATTTAACCGCTGGTCCGATAACGCGACTCCTCTTTCGCTTGAAATTCCCTTCTGTGGATCCTTCCGCGTAAATCGAACTGATGTAAGAATAAGTTCGATAACTTTTGAACACAAGCAAATTTTCAGAGCCGTTTGGGACGCGGATTTGAGTGGCCAGGTGTATTGTCGGAGAAAAATTGAAAAGTTCAATTTCAGACAGATTTTTATACAAATTACGCAACTTCTCTTCCATAAAAATAACTTTTTTCATATTTCGGCAACAAATGCAAAGAAATTTGACGTTACGCTCTTGAAATAAAAAAAAAAAAAAAAAAAAAAAAAAAAAACTCGACGAACAGTATAAAGTAAAGAATATTGCGTCCTTGGTGATTGCGAGTCGAAGAAAAAATAGAAAGAGAAAAGGCGCCGGGCGCACACCGACAAAAGTTTTCGCCATTCCGGATACAGGGAAGTTTCAACGTATTTGCGCATCCGGTATCATAAATCTTTGACTCTTCCCGCCTTCTGGTACCCGGTGGCCAAGACTCACATTCGAGCCCTTCGTCCGTTCGAAGAATAAATTTACATTGCTATCGCGTCTTTTTGTTAACTCGTCTTCTTATTTAAGAGTTTTCTTCAGCAAGAAATTCTCGAGATAATAATGAGAAAAGATTTATTTGTCTATTCGGCTCGATGGATATCAGCGACTTGTTTGTCAGGTTCACTAGCAACGGCGGCTGATCTCGCAAATTTTTAAGTGTTCAATTTTCACACATTATATTTTGTACTTCAAGACGTGCAAAATAATTTTTCTTATCTCGCCCGGCAATGACAAAAGAAACTGGCTATTATCGTTCCATTCATTTATAATCTAAAGCGCTACAGCAAGAGAATCATAATTCTTTCACAGTTCTCCCTTCGCTCGCCAATTCATCGCTATCAGCGTCCGGTTTTTATAGATTATTGATGATCGAGGCGTTTCGACGCACAAAAGACCGGCATAATAACACAATTAGCGGCGCGTTGACAAATTGAATCAATCCCGCGCGTATTCTTCTCAGCGTTGCCTCGATATCTCTCCCTTTCCCTATAAATATTTCATGCTCGTTGTCCTCACATCCGTGGAAAATCGAATGTCGACTGATCTTTCTTTACGTGGCTTATATAGCTATATACACCGTTCTCAAAAATTCTTGCGGCGAAAATGATGAAAAACCGATAATCTTTCATCAATCAGTATTAGAATCGCGCCGTTTCAAAAACTACACCGATGTTGCGCGAGCTTATGAATTTAACGCGTCGTCAAGATCTCTGTGTGCGTGAAAACGTGCGATATAAAAATTATAGATTTATATTCCATAATCCGACAATTGATGAGAAAGGGGAGAACCTTCTTGCGTTGAAGCAATTTCGCAAATACGACGAGCTACATATTTCTAACAAAAAGAGACGTTATATTTCTTTTTACATTATAGTGATGCGAGAAAGTTAATGCGTATTTGTCGATTGTAGAAATATTCATCGGTCGATCTTTGTCTTTAGATTATATCTCTCGTTGTGTTTCGCCGCTTGTTACGCAGCGACGTCGCTCGACGATATAAAAAGCAATCCAGGATACGAAGCTGCCGGGCGTAATTTTGTGCCCGACGATGTCACACAGAAACTCTTAACTTCCGTCCATATCGGAAACGGCGTGAAAACGGCAAACGCTATTAGAGAGGCGATTGTGTGTACAGCCACGGATTGGTTGCGATGCAATTACGTACGGCAGAGTGGGTGGTCGGGCGAAGGTGTTAAATTCTCTGGATGTGTTCGGGGGGGTTGCGAGAGATAGAGAACGAGAGAGAGTCGAGCCCATTCTGGGCGGTAGCCGACACAAATCCGATCGTATTTTCATCGACGCCAAATTGGCAATATCCTCGCCGGTGACGATTCCTGAATTATGCATCAGCCTCGGGGACAGTCGCTTCGAAGTTTATCCATCCCGCTTGTTTCCACCGAGAAGCCCGACCCGCTCGGTTCTCTTTCACGTGGAGAGTTATTCTCCCTTCCTCTACCTCCTCCTACTCGCGCCCTCACCCTCTGCTCTCGCGTCCTTCTCCTCTTCCCGTCTCCGCAACCTCTCTCGTCGAAACGTGGCACGTCTAGTCTCTCTCGCCGAATTGCGCTCCTTCCCCTTTTCGGGTTCCTACCCTTCGTATCCTTTCTCGGCTAGAACGTCACTTATTGGTCGAGCGAGAGAGGAAAAAGAGACGATATCTACGAATCCGACCATCACGGTGAACGCCCACTATAATATCTTGATGATGTCGTGATGTCTTGTGCTAGTAAAAATCTGTCACGAGAAGAAAAAATGCCGAGGAATGCCTTTTTGTGCAAGAATTAGGTCTCTCATTAAAAAGTAATTTTGATCGACTTTAATATCAGAAAGCGCGTTAGGCAAAAAAGCCAGGATATAAGCATCCGAGAAAGATGTTGAGCGAGAAAAAAATAATAATAATTTCCGCAAATCCAAGCAATCATAAAACGTGGAAGTCCACGTGATAAGTGTTCGTGTTACGGTGGAACTCCAGTAATTTCGAGCGCGCGGGACCGATTCCTAAAGAGTCAAAATTATTTTCTTCCTCTTCGAGTTGGCGACCGACTGTGGCGCGAGAGACGAAAGATACAATATATATATATATATTCCTCTTTCTCTTAGACGCATTTGTCCCCTCTCTGAGAGTGGGGACAAATGCGCATCCTACGAGTTGCGCACTCAAGAATATCAGAAAATCGATAGTGGGGGAGATACTGTGGTCCGAGGAGAAGTCAAAATTGTGATGCTCGAAATTACTTGCAGTTCCACTGTATCTCACACCGGGGAAAACTGT
Organism: Pseudomyrmex pallidus; assembly: GCA_014825455.1. Lineage (NCBI taxonomy): Eukaryota > Metazoa > Arthropoda > Insecta > Hymenoptera > Formicidae > Pseudomyrmex > Pseudomyrmex pallidus. The sequence goes on along the minus strand of QVNV01013737.1, from coordinate 34,392 downwards.
CGCGAGATCCTCCAGAAATACAAGGTCGCTTATTGAAAGTGATTTAGACTATCAAGAAGCATGGTGAATTAAAAAAAAAAAAAAAAGAGCATACTCGAAAATTACTTCCTTCAGCTCTTAAGAACGCGTTTGAAAGAACAAACAAATGGGAAGAAGCGTCGATCCTCCGAGAAGGTCGATCCTCTCGAGGGAATCGTTCTTCCCAGTAACAAGACGAGATAAGAAAGTCTTCGCGCTGTACGGCCAAACTGTTTTTCGTTCTAAACACCTGTTGTTATATAATTGCCAATATTATTGTAACAAAGTGCTTTTGATCTCGTGACTGCGCTCTACCCACACGGGCACGCGTACATCTGCACGTGGCGGCATAACGTCAGAGATAAAAGTGGTATAGCTACTTATTGTGTATACAAACAATTGACACATCAAATTAAACACCGAAACTGATTCCAGCAGAAATCGATTTTCAACACGATCTGCTCTTCTTTCTGATTATTCGGAAGCAAGGAGACATAAATCGTCACCGAACAAAACAGGAATAAATCAGAATTCTAAGAAGATACAAGCAATTACTTCCGAATTAATTTAGTAATTAAAGAAAGTCAAGGTAAGTGATGAACAAGGTTTATTGTGCAACAAGATGCGCTAAAGATACGTGGGATACAAGTGTGTGTAATTAATTTTTAATATAAGACTGTTTTAAGTAGCAAGAGATAAAATTATACACAGAGTTCAGTACCTAAAGAATTTAGTTGTATTTTTTCGTATTAGAAAAACAAAAGTTTAGATGCTAAAACTTCTTTGATTTAGTTTTATATTGATTAGTTCTCGTTACGTTCATTCGTTTTGGGAACAAAAGCTCAAGCCTGTTTATTTTAAAGAACATGCACAAGCAAGCAGTTGTCTTAATCGCGAGATCTATTCAAATTTAGACTTGAACATTTCTTTAAAAAAAAAACCAATAATGCATATCAGATGCCGCATGACCAACAAAATCTATTCGACATGTCGAAACAAATATTTAAGTAAATCGCAAAATATTATTTAGAATTATTTTACAATATGAGCTGACAATTTCACATCATTGCAATATTTTTACTCAACTTTAATATACTGGCAATGTTACAAAATTTTAGAATAAATAAACTGTTGGTCATGCGACGAGTAACACGCATTGATAGCTGGCTTGTTCATCTTGCACTGAATTTACGCGATCAATAGTGTTTATTTATTTTTTTTTTGTTTCAAGAAAAAAATCGCTGATAAATGTAACATAAATGCCGTGTAATTCTATCGATCGCGAACGGAAGATGAACGAGTCGGCATTACATTGTTATAATATATATCAATCCAGGAAATTAAACCTCTAATCTAATAGATCTCGCGGAAATCAATGCTATTTGCTTCGTACATTCTTTTTTTTTAATCGAATCAATGTTTCTTCAATCAAAAAAAAAAAAAATTTAGTGCAGATATTCGACTGATCTCTCTTTCTCGTATCACATTTCTATTTTCTACACCTGTTTTCCATCCAAGAGAGACGACCACTATCTATTTTATTCTACTTCTTTCTTTTGTCTTTTATCGCACGAGCTGTTTTTTTTCAACTCATGCGCTATTTTTTGCAGGGGACAATAATGTACGCCGATAGGACACGGATATTCCTTTTTCTTCAACAAGCATGTTTCTACCGGAGGTTTCTTAGCATTAAATTTAATCTCATAATGCGGACACAAACCGGGGTGTAATTTGCTTGGCGGCGGACACGCGCAAAGAACAAGTGGTTCGCACGGTGGTTTCGGCAACGGTGGCGGCGCACAGATTTGGTTCTTCCGCGTTTTCGTCTGCTTAGAAGTCTCTGTGCGAGAATCGTCCGATATTTTTGTCCGATATTTCGTCGGTGCACACGAATTGGGTTTCACAAACTTTGGCGGGGGGCACGTGATCTTCGCGTACTCCATTTTTGGCGGCGGAATTGTCCGAGGCATGTCGCACTTGCCTTTTCCGAAGCAAGTTTTCTTACACACGGGATCCGTGCTCTTCTGCTCCGTTTTCGTCTTCGCTTTAACGTCTGTCTTGTTGTTTTTGCTCGAATGTTGACTCTTTTCGCACTTGACTTTCTCCCGACGACACACATCACTCTTATCTTTAGAAGATTCGCCATATTTCTCCTCGGTTTTGCGAATTTCTTTCATCTCTTTGCGCGACTTGTCGCACTCGACGAGACAGAGTGATCTGTGAAATTCTCGCCACCAAACTTTGCAAGGAGAATACAGGTAATGTGGACGGTAGCGAGTTAACATCTCGCTCTGTTCTGTGTTATTGAATACGATCGGGAATGTAGTTTGCGAAATATTAAAAGCGGACGTCTGTTGTGTGTTTCAAAGTATTTTGATTTCAGTTTTGACAAGCTGAGAACGGAGATAGCCACGCTGATGATATTTAAAAGAAAGTACCTTGAGATTTGTTGCTGAAGGTACAAAATTCTCTTGCACAAATCGAGTTAAATATTTTTGCGGGAAACACAGAAATTCGTCGTTCGATTTCTGATTGTTTTGTTTCAAGAACAAGTTTCAAACGATCTGATACTCTGACAGAACTTCTGAGTAAAGATTTTAGGGCTGCAGCTTGGATTGCCTAGGGTTTAAGGGACGCAAAATGTTTCTTGGATTCGACTATCTTGCCATTAACTGCTTGTTGGTTTTTACACGGAAAAATAAGTTTTCATAAAGATCATTTCTCTATTTTTTCAAATTCTACTTCTTTGCAAGTTAATTTTTTAATCATGCAAAGCGATTAGTAGTACAAATTATCTATTAAAAACAGGCAGTTATGCAAAATGACATGTTTGTTATATATTTGTAATTTATTTAAGATTCAAGACTCACCGCATTACGAGAAAACCTGAGAGGAGATGTGCAATTTGTACTCTTTTCGAAAACCTGTAATGAAAAATAACGTAAACTGAGACAATTGTTTAGTTAAAAGATTAAAAACGCGTTTTTATTTATTATATATGATAATCAAAATTGTTAAAATTAGAAAAAAAATTATAATAAAAATTAATTATTCTGTAAACGATATACTTTATATTTGTTATTTATAATATTTTTTGTAATATTTAGAATATATATAATGCATATATTTTAAATATATTAAATATCGTGCTTTCTTTTTATTATTACGGATTAAATCAAGAGAAATTTACTAAAGTCGTACAAGAATTCGATATACTGACATTTTCCCAAAATAATTTATTTAGAAATAAACACGTACTTTTTGTGAGAAGCTTATTCGTAACATAAATCGTCACAATTTGATCTAAATTTGCAATGTCTAAAAATTGCAAACAAGATTTTTTCAAAAAATATTTTTTGGGACGTGTAAGTGAATTAATTAATCAGTCTTTTTTCTTTTTAGTTGTCTTTTTTGTCATCAGGACAAGGTGGAGCCTTTTTTACAGGTGGACATTCTTTCTCCTGAATTTTCTTAGTTTCTAGTTTTTCTTCTTTCTTAGGTTTCGAGCAATTGGGCTTCTCGGTCTCTACTGTCATTTTCTCTTTACTTAATTGTGTTTCCTTTTTGCATTCTGGCCGTACCTCTTTCTGTTTTCTCAACGTATAATCTTTCGTACACTCCTTTTCATATTTTACATGCGGTTTATCTTCCGCACACTTTTTAACTAAACCTTTTGTTGTTGTACAATCACTTTTCACCTTTTTACTTTTATGACAATCATCTACTTCATTTGATGGACTTATTTTTTGATTAGAAACTTTCTTTTGTTCCTTGCAAGTCATTTTTTTCCTCTTAGAACAATCTACGCCATTCTTGTCACGTTCTTTTTGCTCCTTGCATGTCATTTTTTTTCTTTTCGAGCAATCCACGCCGTTCTTCACGCGTTCCTTTTGCTCTTTGCATGTCATTTTTTTTCTTTTCGAGCAGTCCACGCCACTACGTACTTCCTTCTGACATTTTCTCTCCGCATCTATTTTTTCACAAATATCTGTCTCTACTTTGTGCTTTTTCTTTCGTCGGGCCCAAAACTCCTCTATTTTTTTTCGGATACCAAATCTCGAATCGCTCGATGCAAAGAAATTTATCGGAGAATCGTTCTGGTGAATTGCATCGAGAATCGGTATTACTTCGTTCGCCGTAAATATATTCTTCTCGCAATTCGAATCCGTTGCAGAATACGATCGAGCTCTAACACGCAAGTCTATTATTTTGAAGAATTGTTGCTGAATCCAATTTTTTTCGAAGACATTGCTCGTTGTCTTGATGTTGCGATGATTGAACGTAACTGCCTTGTTATTGATCCAATTGCGAATCGCAGTAGAGACATAATTATTTTGCCAGATATTTGTATTGCCGCGGCTTATCTTGCTCAGGTTTCTCGCGTGAGGACGTATTCTGCAACACACGTTGTCCGCCTGAAGACAGACGGAGAAGACGATTTCAGGATCAGAGTTCTCCTCTAGGCTGTTGAGAAATCTATATGCTGTTCTTCAGCGTTGATTATCCGCAGTATAAAAATTCCGCAGTAAACTTCTTTAGAGAATAAAAATGACTTTTTTGGGGGAATATCGATGTTTACGTATGTATGTTATAATTATTCATTCTCATTTCGCGTCCAAGAAATGGTGCCAAGAAAAGTTAAATTGTTGTAAGAATTTTTGGATAGCTCGCGCGTGTAATTGAAATTCTTTCGATGACTCGCGATTCGAAAATAAGGAAAGTCAATATATCGAATGTCTATCTACAATACGCGGACGCAAGCGTCGGTATACAAATTCTACGATTTTTTTTCTGTTACGCCATAATAAATTTTTTTAAGATATTTAAAATATATTGTCATTTAAGTTATCTTTTCCAAAATCCAACATTGAATATAATACAAATAAATTATATGCGTAAATTAATACCGTTACATTATCTTCGTAAGTAGAAGTAGTCTTCGTGGAAATAGTATTTTTCGTTGTCTTTTTTGCATTATTAATTACTGTAGAAGGAGAGAATTTATTGACAGCCGTCTCATTGTGCAATCCAAAGATATCGGTACATGCAGTATTTTTCACAAGTGTAGAAGCTTGTTTTCCAATACCGCCATTTAGAGAAATCTGCGTGGTTATGTTTAATTACACTTGGATAAAAGTCGTTCCTGTAAGGAATAGAAATATTTTCTGTGTTAATACCTTTTTTCGGCCAATGTGACGTGAACGAAGAGATGTTACAATTGCTTTTGTGGTTCGAAAAAACATAATTAAGTATGTGTCGGATTAAACTTTAAAATTTTTCGACGCTTTTATCGAGCGTCTGACATGTCCAATCTGATGACGAAGCACACGGCGTTTGTTACAAAACGAAAATAGATTCTTTTGTCTTCAATTGTTTATAGATATATATTACAGTTGCGTTTATACATATAATTTGCACCATCGCTTTACTATTATATATTTTGCTCATTTTTCTCACAATGTAAAAAAAAAAAATATTTAACTTCTTCAATTTAACCAGTTGTCATCTATAATTGACTCTTTTTTTTTCTACAAAACTAACGTGTACTTGCACGTAGTTCTAAAAGTGTGTATATGTCATATAAATAAATATATTATGTTTGAAAATACACTTACGTGTGAATAGAAACGTTTTATTTATAAAATCCTTGTATAGTTTAAAGAAGGAACCCAAGTCGAGCGTGACATGTTCGCGTACACGAACACGGTTTCCATTTGGGCGCGTGCCTCCACCATTGCTCTCGGTGCTTGGCAGAGATTCTATTTATCGATAGTAAAGCGGATGTATCACGAATTCAAACCGAATGAGAGTGGATCTAACACGAACTCTAACCGAGGTACTCATATACCGTTTGCGCTTGAAAGTGGATCTTGCTCCGTAGTTGCAGGATCCACCGAAAGTGGATCTCGGCGCTGAAATCAGCAACTCGAAACCGTTGTAGATGGTCGCTCTCAGGTTTCTCTATGATTGGCTGACGCAGGTTACGCCGCATGTAAAAGTAGCCTGAAGGCGTATCTACATAAGACGCAGACACGAATCGCAGGTCTCGCTGAATTGACCAATGTGATTGGTCAAATCAGTCCATCGGCTTCGCCCTTGTTGTCTGTGATTGACTTTCACCAGTAAATCTATTGGAAATATAAAAAGTATATGCCAATGACAAGCAAGCAGAACAAGCGGCTTTGTACCGAATCGAACGGAATTGGTTCTTACGTTTAGAACCAACAAATCAATGTCTAGTGTTAACAAGACGATAACTCAGTAATTGTTCTGTTGAACACGGCCAATGTTTCAAGTTGCGAGATTGCGCGGCCAAATTAAAGCAAGATGGCGGATTGACACAATGTAATTTTTAACGTGGAATGTATCATTTTAACTGTCAGTTTATTCTAGCGGTGGGTCACGGTAAATCAAATTTCGGCGAACAGGAGGATCGCAATTGAGCGACTGTTCCGTTGCGAAACGACTAGTGATTCGATTTCGTTCAAGTAACATCTTGTTCGCATCATTGTCGACTCCTAAAGTCGGTACGAGACACAAACATGAGCTTATTTGTTTAATTTTATCGAATAATTTCTTTACCGATAATTGTTACTGTTATATGACAAAACATGTCCACACCAAACAAAACACGAGGTATGTGAGAAATCTTTGTAAAATAATAAACAGTTATGATTTCACATTCATGGAATATTTTTATAATACAACTTATCTAATTTTATTTGAATATCATTAAATTATCTGTGTTACAGTTGCCTTGGAAGAGAATTTTTATATTTAGGATAATTTTTACATTTTTATATAGTAAAAATGTATATATTTTGTTTGCACATACATATGTGTTTGCATGTATATCATGTACGCAATATAAATATAACAAAATTATAGAAAAAAGTATTTTCTTTAGTTTATTTTTGTTATTTTATATTCTGCTGTTTTGTTATTTTATGATGTATTAAAACTAACATCTTATTTTAAATATTTGATATATGAAAAAATATATTTTTGTTACTCCATTTCATTATTGCATTAGCATTTTGCCTAACTTCTTAAATAAGTAAAACTTCTGAGTTTATATTTCAGGTCCAGGACGGCCACCAAAGTTAAAAAATGCTTGTGCTTGGTGCGGAGAAACTAAACAACCCTTGAGGTATGTTCTTCCCACACAGCACGGTAAAAAGGAATTTTGTTCTGAAACATGTTTATCTGAATCTCATAAAACTTATGTACGAGGTGCATGTGTACAATGTGAAAATGTGATAAAGAGTACACCTGTTAAGTTGGAACAGAAGGATGGTCCAACAAAAGACTTTTGCTCCACATTTTGTTTAAATACATATCAAAAGAAAGAAGGTCAAATGGACACAAAGAAAAGTAAGATTTCATAAAAATTTACATAAAAAAGCACTTAGCTGTTATAATAGTTGCATTGACTTTCCAGATAACAGGGATCAGGGATCACCAGTACCATCTCCCGCCTCATCCGGATTAGCGAGTAACAATTACATACCATCAACCACGCAATCATATACAAGTACAAATACTCAGACAGTTATATCTCAACCATCGTCAACATCTGCCACAGCATTTCACTATGAAAGTTATTCGACTTTTGATTGGGACCTCTATTTAAGAGAAACAAATAGTACAGCAGCACCAATTGAATGTTTCAAACAGGTATAATAAAGTGTTTCACCTTCTTTGAAAGGATTAGAATATGTAGAATGTGTATAGGTCATAGAGGCTATATGTAAATTTATGTTTCAAAAGCTATTTGTAGTCAAATCTTATATATTTAAAATTGTCTTGAGTTCAATTGTCAAATCATTCTATTGGCTAAAGCATCTGAACTTTAGACGATCTTTATTATTTGATTGAGATCTTATGAATATCAGTCTCATATTCTCATTTGATCTTGTAACTGTTTTGTAATTTAAACTTAACCTAATCTTTCCTAAGGTCACTAATTAAGTAATTATATCACCCTTTTACACAGCTAGTGGACTTTGTGACATACTCAAACGCGTATAAAGTGTCTATGATCAATCAAACCTGCTAGACAAAGAGACTCTGGAATAGAAGAAATGCTTTTTTATTTCTCTAACATCCTATATTCCATTACCCAAAATTCTCGAATATATACTCGCGTAGCACGCATTATATGCAAGATGGAAACAATGTTCTCATTTTATCACTCTACTCTCTTTCTCTTGTTTACTTTATCAAAAATAAAGACATTGCATCTACTGTATTAGTCATAATTGTATTCATATGTAATCGGATCTTATTTAACTTCGTCTTAAGGTTATCTTAAATATAAGATTGTATGAATATGTCCAGAGTTCACTATACATAACACAGCCTAAAGCTATTTGTGTGTGTGTGTGTGAAAAAGGAGTAGAGTCATATTATGTTTTATTTTTCAGCAAGAAACTCCGCCAGTAAATGAGTTTAAAATCAATATGAAACTGGAAGCGTTAGATCCACGAAACGTAACATCAACTTGCATTGCTACTGTGGTGGGTGTTCTCGGACCTCGTTTGAGATTAAGATTAGATGGCTCCGATAATAAAAACGATTTCTGGCGATTAGTTGACAGTAACGAAATAAATCCTATCGGTTATTGCGAGAAAAACGGTGGAATGCTACAACCGCCGTTGGGTTTTCGGATGAATGCTTCTAGCTGGCCAATGTTCCTTCTAAAAACGTTGAATGGTGCCGAAATGGCACCAATAAAGATATTTAAACCCGAACCAAAGACACCACGTTGTAACATGTTTGAAGTTGGACACAAGTTAGAAGCAATTGATAAAAAGAACCCTCAACTTATTTGCACTGCAACCGTTGGCGCGGTTAAAGATGATATGATACATATTACATTTGATGGTTGGCGCGGCGCTTTTGACTACTGGTGCCGGTACGATTCACGCGACATATTTCCAGCTGGTTGGTGCTTCAAAAGTGGACATCCGTTGCAACCGCCGAGAGTAAAAAGTATGAAAAAATATTTTTACTTAGTTTAATTTGTTATTTCGAAAATTATAAGAATAACTATTGCACATCGACTTGTATTATACATTTCTCTCACGATATCGACAAAAATCAACATGTGTTTCTATTTTATATATAGGATGGTGGATATTTTAATTTTTTGTTTGTCTCAAATTGTTTTATCAAGTTTAAATCAACTTAATTATATATCACTCTATTTAGCAACAGGCCCGAATAGATTCAAGGCAAGGGCTTCTAGCAATGTTTTGCTAGTAATGGCAGCCCCCCTTTCTTCAGGCAACACTAGCAGAGAACCAGCAGTAGCATTAGTGAGCCCTGCAGGTTCTAGCGCACCACCACAGCCAGCGACGGAACCTGACACCAGTACAGCCAACAGCAAACCGCATACACTTGAAAATAGTCAGTAAATTAATAATTTTAAATCAAAATATCTTTAAATTCAAGATATCTTTTATACGAAATTAATGTGAGAAATATATTATTAATAAGTGTTAAACACAATTGAGTGTTATATGTTGCAGTTACGCTTTATGTTAACCACACTTGCGCTTGTGGACCATATTTTGATCCCCGCAAAGTGAAAGCCATGCCGTCACAGTTTGGAACTGGTCCTGTATTAAACGTTGCAAGAGACATGTTTCAAGCATTTTTGATGGCAGCTTTGTTACCCAGACAAATGTTAAGTTTAATGAGACGTGGTGAAGGTGAACTTATATCTCTGATACTGGAAAGTAAGCCTACTTCTGTTCGACTACCTATTTTTCTGGAAGAGGAAGATTTCTACACGTACATTAGGCGGCAACTCGAGGATCTTCGTGCATGTGAGCATATGATAGTCAGGAGAAAAGAAGCTTGCACTAAGCCTGCTTGTAGCAAGTGTCCTAGTCCCGAACAGTCCATTAACAATGAAGAAGCAAGTACTGTAATAGGAGAGAAAAGAAAGTGGTCGCAGAATCAAAATCTAACATCTAGCACACAGCAACAACAACATGTACAGCAGATTGTTGTACAAAGTACAAACAATTCTCCATCTTCTGTACCTGCAAAACAACCTCGAAAGTCTGTTCCTGGTAAATATTTTAAGGAAAATTGAAAAATTTTATACCCCGGTAAATTTTTCAGTACTACATTACTATGTCACGTAGAAAAGTTTAAGAATTTCAATAATTTAAATATAGAAAAACAGAATATTGATTAATGTTAAATAAAACATTCTTTCACAAAAAATAGAATGTGACCGAGTAAAAATGATATATTTGCATTTAGAACTTGAAGCAGCGACATCCACTACTCAAACGGAAACTTCTGCAAGTCGCATACCCTCTACCGAACCGGCAGAATGGACTATTGAAGATGTAATACATTACATTGCTATTACAGACCCAGCATTAGGTCAACATGCAGATTTGTTCAGAAAACATGTGAGTTAAATATAAATTCATATATATGTGTAAAATTATTATGTAAATATATGTATATTTAAATCACATTGTATCTTAAAATTACAAATTTTTAGGAAATTGATGGCAAAGCTTTACTTCTTCTCAATAGCGACATGATGATGAAATATATGGGACTGAAACTTGGACCAGCGCTCAAGATTTGCAATTTGGTGAATCGTATTAAAGGTAGAAGGCATATGCTTATGTGAATGAGTTTTTCAAATGTGAATATCTACATAGTGATCTGACTTTATGCATTTTTTCTAAGTTAATCAAGATTATGTTTTCATCGATAGACATACAATTTGAGTTATTACAAATACTGTGAATATATATACTAACCATATTCTCAGACTTATATATATGTATATGTAATCTTCCTTCCCTTCCTACATATGTACATGCGTGCGTTCGCATTGGACGCTTATGCGCTTTAAACGTCAGCTTGTCTTTATTGCTCTTTCAATGTAGAACAAAGAAGATAGACTGACGCTCAAAGCGCGTAAAGCGAACGCATCTTATATATCATGGCTGTTTTTCTTCAAACTCTTGCACATTTGACACACAAATAAAATTAAAGGCAGGCTCATTACACACGCATGTGCGCGCGCGAGTACACACAGTATAAATATAAAATGTACATAAAAATATACATATATACATATATTATTGTGAAATACAACAAAAGATAAAAATCTGCATTTTCTGCAATCGAGACATTAATAAAAATTTAATTTCAACAGATTGAAAGTATTCACATTGTTAAAATATGTTTTGATAATCTAATAGAGGATGTTGTTTGAGCAGATAATAATATATCTGTCAGAAATAGGTCTAATCTTTCATTTATGTTATGATTTATGATTGCGTTTTGTCGAACAGAATCATTGTGACGCGACAATCAATTATTTGCTCTTTTTTTTTTCGTTTTTGTGAAAGATGTTTAGATATCTCATACAATCATACACTTGTAGTTCTTTTATTCTTATTTTTATTTTTATTAGCTGTACAGTAATAAAAATAAATAATATTGCTGTTTAATGTTCGAAGAGTCGTAAATTAAATACGTGCCTTCACAGAATTGATAATAAAAATAAAGTTTATGTTCCTTATGTATAATATTTATGTCTATTTAATACTACACTCTCTGCGTTACATATACACACACATACGTACGTGTATGTGTATATATACATATATATATTATATATACATATAGAATAAATTAAATACATGAAACATATCACAATAGTTTGTCGTGTAAAAAAAGACACAGGATTGTGTGTATTATAACAATTTCATATTACAAAATGTGTTCATTTCACAAAGTACAAAAGGATGATTATTCCAACAAATAAATTGTGGTTTTAAATATTTACACATAAATATTCTTTCATACATATATGTAACACATATTCGTGAGTAGTGATTTAAATACCACTTATTCTTTTATGTGACAGAGCTTTATATTGCTTTTAATAAAGCAATATTTTCAGTTAGGAAATGCGTCAGTTTCTTATATTATGATGTCACACATAACTTTGAAAAAAGAATGTTATGTTTGACATTAAATGTGAGAAGAAAACTATATTATCATGTGTAAAATGTTTAAAACACTTTATGAAATGTCTGAAACAAATGTTTGGAACGTTTAAGTCTGATTTCCATTATTTCACTTTTCTTCATTCTGTTCAGTTTTCTGAGCATTTCCGTGTAAAAAAATAGTCGCTCTTATTCAAATTTGCAACAAGACAATAATAATAAATAAACAATTAAGAGAAAACATGGAGAGAATAGTTTCAATTATCTTGAATTTTTGTTATCTGTAATTTCGTTATTCTCATTCATCTCTTTAGACTCTGACTTTTTCAAATCTATATCTGGATATTCATCCTCAATGTACCTAATGGAATCATGATCTATGTTATTGTCGCCTGTATTTTCGCACGTATCTATCAACCATCCTTGATTACTGTCTATCTCCCTAGAAACAACAAGAAACAGTTCCTTCTCCTTGCTGTCTATCTGGTCCTTTAGATATATGAGTAAGTCGTTGTCCTATATAAGATGCAATAGTTAATAATTAAATTTAATATGTTAAAATATATGTGTATATATACGTTGCTCAACAAGAATCCAAATAATTATGTCATTAAACTTGTGTAATAAAAATTATGTATGATCTTGTATTAACATCTGTTAAAGTTCAAGGATTAGATCTGCATCTTAGAAACTTCCATTTGAATTCTTGATCTTCATATATTCTCTGGTAAAAAGTTTATTATATTGTAATCACCTTTCCTATTAATTGCGGCGAGTCCAATTTTGAATCAAGATTGTAAAAGGCACCATGAATCTTTTTCAGAGCAATCCAGTGACGCCGTTTCAAGGGAAGTAACACAAAACCCAATTTATATTCAGTTGGAACATTAAGTATAAAACCTTCTATGTTATCTAAGCGAAGACACTTAGGATCCCTAAAATAGAAATAAAACTTCATAAATAATGATCCACAATTTAAACATATCTAAATAAACATATGTAAAAAGTTACTTGTTTCTACATAAGCAAATGTTGTATACAGACCTACGTTTATCAAACCACACAGCTTCTCGACCTCTTCTTTGGAGAGCAGCCATAATAACATTAATATCATAGTTGCCAAGCCCAAGTAATGACTTGTGAGGATTGATCCACACATCAGGACTCAAGCTATAACAGATTTGATCTAATTCTTGCTTGCTGAAATCACGTTCTTGAAATAGGTTGTTGAGTGCATGTAATGCACAGAGTTCCTTCACCTACAATTCAATTTGCAACTGTCAAAAAATACGTTAAACATATTGATTTTACAAAACAGTTGTTTGTTTTTCATAGTAAAGCAAATGTCACGGATGTTTAATTTGTTGCAACAGTACATTTCTTGTGTATCTCATGACAATGTTTCTGCCCAATACGTGTGATGTGTAGCAATAATACAGAAATAACATGTAATAACATTAAATTACTTGTCGCTCATGATATATGGATCCGGTCATATCAGTAGCTGCGCTTGCAACCATTGTAAGCTACATAATTCTCTTCGACTTGTAAATGTAAGGAAAGATTGACTCGCTGACGCTTCCTTTACGTGAAAATCTCTTGAGAAAAACACACACAGATCTAACACATGATCAACACATTAACAACACCGATAATTCGCGCGATTACGTTGTTTTATAACAAACGATCTCATTTGTCGAATACGCAGTGTCAATGTTGTACATTCGAATTTATGAAGACGCGACAATCTCAAGAATGCAGTACGCGGAATTGCGCAGTGAAAATCTCAATTGACACAGTCACACCACGCCGAAGACGTGACAGATCAACGACAATTAACGTATCAACGAAAATTGACATTTGACAACTGTCTCCTCACATAGCAGACAACAGTGTGGAATGATAGAAAGAAGTTCAGCTGCGTTCCGATGTTCATTGCCAATACTAAAAATTTATACTTTGCGTCACGTGTGCTATAGATTTTACTTGCAAATGTCGGAACGCAGCCTTTATTGAATGCGCATTGAGATAATTCGCAAGGGACTGGCCAATCGTATTGGTTGATCAGATAGAGAAGAGGATCAGTCTGCGCATAGAGGAAGAAAAACTGGCAAGATGGGAATGGCGTTAGCGCGGGAACACTCGCTAACAGCCAATGGCTGTAAAGTAAGGGGACGTTTGGTAGGGAAACAATAGCCGCAAGTTGGAATCGCAAAATCCCCAGAATTGACCAATCGGCTTGCACCACTATAAATCCGGCTTTGCAAGAATGTGCGTGTGGCGTGAGTGTTCGAGCGACCGCGCGCAATCGTATAAGTTTCCGGTGTACTTGTTGTAACGGGGTCTACCGTATGTACCTATGGTTTGAGTAATTGTCACAGTTGCTCCGTGTTTTTGTGTGAAATATGCCACGGCTCTGCGCGGCCTAACAACAAAACGAGATTTCAACAATTCACCGTGCGCATCACATAATCTGGTACCGATCGTCTGACGTTACTTCCTCATAACCGCCAAAACTTCTACATAAACAGAAACGCCATCTTGTGCGTTGATGTTGATATTTTCGTAAATTCGGCAACGCTCGTTGTTTAACTTGATGTAAACTTGTTTCACGCGTTAAATAGCACGCGTGATGCACGCCGCTGCGAAGCTCCTGTTCAAGTTTTTGAAACCTTTTTTTCTACATCGGACGTGATATATTGTCAAAAGAATGTTTGTGTCACGCTATTCGCCAATGTGGTTAAACTTGTGCAGCGAAACATTTAATGAATATTTTCCGATCTTTTCTTGTTTCTTTTTCTTTTGATTTCACACATATTATTTAGTATAATTAACTCATTAACTCAATTACAGACTGACGATAGAAAACTACAAGAACCATGTTTTATGCACATTTTGTGTTGGCCAAAAAGGGGCCTCTGGCCCGTATATGGTTGGCTGCTCATTGGGATAAGAAATTGACCAAGGCACATGTATTTGAAACCAACATAGAGAAGTCAGTGGATGGTATATTACAACCAAAGGTAAACAGAAGTTTAATCTCTATCTGTTATTTAGTTCTTTGGTTTACTTGTCAGTCTCTAAAACTATTGTAATATTGAGTCAAAATATATTTTGTTATAATTACTTTTACTGTTGTAGGTTAAAATGGCTCTAAGAACATCCGGGCACTTATTATTGGGAGTTGTGAGAATCTACTCAAGGAAAGCCAAATATTTACTGGCTGACTGCAATGAGGCTTTTGTAAAGATCAAAATGGCCTTTAGGCCTGGCATGGTAGATCTACCAGAAGAACATAGAGAAGCAGCTGTAACAGCTATTACATTACCAGAAGTATTTCATGATTTTGATACTGCTATGCCAGAGCTTAAGTAAGAGTGATAAAAACTTTGTTCATAAATTTAATAACATTAGAATATTTTATGATATTATTTTTGATATCTATCTACTTTGTTACTCAGGGATGTTGATATTGAGG
Organism: Pseudomyrmex pallidus; assembly: GCA_014825455.1. NCBI lineage: Eukaryota > Metazoa > Arthropoda > Insecta > Hymenoptera > Formicidae > Pseudomyrmex > Pseudomyrmex pallidus. The sequence goes on along the minus strand of QVNV01013737.1, from coordinate 18,900 downwards.
CTCAGTTTAGTTTGAATCAATCTAGAGCAGAAGAAATAACTATGAGAGAGGATTATGGCAGTTTGTCTTTGGTTACACATGATCAAGGTTTTGGTGATATGAGTTTTGATGCAGAACCACCAGAATTGCTACGACATGGCAGTGGCATGGAGCCATCATTAGATCAAGTACTTATAATATTCCATTTTTTAACAGTTCTATTTTCTTATATAACACAATTAACACTTAAACATTCATAATTTAAGTTAATCATTTAATAATCTGTGCATTTCTAGAGTCATATGTTGTTCAGTGATGGTCCTGGGATAGAAACCGCACTGGAACAGAAAGAGAAAGAGCCAGTAGCGGGAACATCTTCTACAGCCCAACCTATGGACATTGATACACCCATTAGAGACGATGGTTTTGGTGGTCATCTTGGTCAAGATATCATATGTATGAAAACATTATTTACCATCTTTTTGTAACCACGTTTGATCACGGAAAAAATTGTAATTTTCATAAAATTTTCTTAGCGGGTGGCCTCTTTGAAGGCGGCTTGTTCGATGAAGCTCCAATGGGCGAAGTACCTGTACCTGAAGTTAGTTCAATAACCGAACAACAGGAAGCAGGTGCAGCTCCAGGTGCTGCTGCTTCCGTGCATGATGAATCTGATGAAGATATGGGCGATCACTTTGGTGGTCCACCATCTCCAATGGGAGGCATGAGGTATTCATTTATTTGCTTTCTAGAATAGTTTCCAGATTTTAACGATTAAACTACCAGTATGTGATTACTAATTTATTGGATGTGTAGCTCTGATGGCTCTAGACCGGCTACACCAGCTGCAACAGGAGAAGAAATTGAGGGAAGAATAAGCGTTGCTAGTCGACGCTTTACACCAGCTCCGCCAGTCATACCGGAAGAACACGCCATTGATAATGTTGAAGAACAGCCACCTTTACAGGAGCAAACCACATTGCTACATGATGAAGAAGAAAGCTTTGCGTTAGCACCGATCGATGCGTCGGCTTTGAAAGGTAAATGTTTTGTTATGTCTGTTACAATATTGATGCATATATTTTTTTTTTAGCAACTACTAAAGAATCCATTGTCTGTCTTGCAGGTTTCACAAAAGCTAAGCGCAAGCGTAAGCTCATCGTCGATGAAGTGAAAAATATTTCTGGCGAAGAAATGAAGGCACAGCTATCTGACACCAGCGATATTGTCACGACATTGGACTTGGCACCACCTACGAAAAGATTAATGCACTGGAAAGAAACGGGCGGAGTCGAGAAGCTGTTTGCTCTGCCAGGAAGACCTATACCAGCTCGTGCTCTATTTAAGGTAATGTTATGTCGTACTATTGAAATTATCGCAACTTTCATAAAGATAATACATTTTTTATCAAACATTATTGCAACAGAATTACCAGAGACATCTGACAAGCAAGTCTTATGATCACGAAGACTTTGGACGACTTGGAACTGAGGATGATAACATGCCTTTGGAACAGATGAGAGATGCACCAGAAGGAGAGGCATCGACTTTAGAACAAAGTGTTCTCACTAAACGTGCGGGACGAAAACGAAAAGCGGCACAAGACGATGAGATTCACGATAATGCGTCGAAGGTATAAGAATGTCTTTCTGAAAAAAAAGCAAAAGTAATTTTAATAACACAATGTGTATCAATGTAAACGTTGTTATATTTTATAGAAAGCACCTCCAGCGGAAGTCAGCCTGCCTCCTGCTGAGGCAGTGGAGATACCGAGCATGATTACGCAACATAGTCTTCCTGGAGAAACGCATCCCGATGTACCTTTGCCAGCGGAGCCGTCGGTTTCCGATATGAGCAGTATTGTGCCTTCTGCGGAATCGTCAGAAGTACTGCCGACCACCGAAGCGCCTCTGGCGAGCTCGGAAATTGCGCCAGCTGAAGTTAGCTCGATACTCGGCACGCACGAGGAACAACAAGTATCTCCCGCGCAAACACAAGAAGCCGCCAGCGTTGCGCAAACGTCCGATATGCCGCAGATGGAAAACATGGGTTACGATCAAGTAAGTTGGCACACATATTCTCGATTGAAATTATGCTGTCATTATCAAAAACTTATCGATATCATCATGTGATTTTAACAGACACAACCGCAAGTTTCATACATGGGTTATGACGAGCATCATCCGCCAGCGCATACACCTGGTGCAATTTCTGAAAGAGGACCTGCCACACCGTGGAATCATGAAGATTACGAGTTTCCACCTTCCGTAGGACCGGTAATTTAGTTTATTTAAAAATATTTGTATATCAAATACATGTAGATAGCATGAGAATATTTCTTTCTAAACAAAATATTGATTAATTTTTTTCAGCAAGAGGAACAACAAGTGGATGAGACATATGAACAGTTCGAGGAACGCGTTCTTAACAAAAGAGCAGCGCATATGTATCATGTTATTAAGAACAAACTAGATACCAAAGATAAATTAACGCTATCGGAAATGGCTTACAAAAATAATCGCAAACAGGTAAGTGAAAAGCGGCAAAAAATTCACTTCGGTGAGAAAGAATTTTTCTTATTCAACCGAATCATTCTATTTTTTTTACTGCAGGTCGCGCAGAAATTTTACACATTGCTGGTTCTAAAGAAGTTCCAAGTATTAGAAATCTCCCAACAATCGTCATATGCTGAGATCGTAGTCACAAAAGGACCAAAATTCGAGAACCCGTCATTGTAAAGGTATTTTTTCTAGTTTGAGTATTGGAATATGACAGAAGAGAAAAGTATTTGCATTCATCTCTGCAGAAAAAAAAGTATCAAAATAACAGTTAGATTTTTTTTCACAAATTTAAGTAAAAACATTATTAAAGCAGCGTTTTTCAACTGGCGTGCCGCGAAAGTTTGAGGAAAGATTAAAAAGAAGCAATAAAAAAATTAAAAAATAAGCGAACAAATTGAGTAAGAGGCCAAGCAAAATAAAAAAAATATTTATCGAAATTTTCTAGTTATATTGTGATTGTTCTATTTTTTTCACTTGAATACCTATCACTAATAGGTGTAATAACCTATTCACACATGTTTAAAAGTTTTTGAAACATTGAAACTTTTCATCGGATGCTTTCCATTTATTGTGACTCGAGTTAGCTGAAGTAACTCTCTCAGTAACTTCGTATAACAAATAAAAAGCATTTATCCGCACAAACTCATATTCGCAAAAGAAGAGTTAGTAAAAAATTGACTTCACTGACACATAACGACACAAATCTAATAAAAAGTACAAATGATATCAGAAGTCAACTGGTGTCGACTTGAGCGACTAAACAGAAAGCATCCATTTATAGATCAGATCATTATTTTGTTGAAAATCTTTTTTGTTATTTCTTTGAGAGAGATAGAGTGTGCGCGCGCGCGCGCGCATGTGTGTGTGTGTGTGTGTGTGTATAGAAACGAAGAATGAAAAAGAAACTGATGGCGTGCCTTGATACGATTAGCTCTTGTTTAGTGTGCTGCGAGTTGAAAAACGCTGCGCACGAATTCATTAAAAGAATTCAGTAATTTTATACACAGAATACTATATATTAAGAATATTTCACTATTTCATTATAGATCCCTGGTTTAGGAAGATGCACATTGAACACTGTGTAATTATATTGATCACATTGCATTTCTTCATACATACGCACACAAAACACACACATACATGCTACATGACTACTTTTTTAATTTAGATGAAATATTATTTCCTTTCTGAAATTTTTGTTGTTTAAAATCGGTCATCAATCATATAAATCCGAACAGGGTTTTGTAAATAGACTTAGTAAATAGTTGAAAAATATTTTACAACATCGCATTATAATAACATCTTAAAGTCTATTAAGTCTATATTACAAGAAGGTCCAAACAACTGCATAGACAATGCTATTGACATAGGATAAACACAATTTTGATATAAATTACTTTTTATAGATTAAAAAGCATATTTAATAATATGATTATTAATGTATAAGTCATATGTATTTCTAGTTATTAATTTATGTGCGATCCAAGAAAATAATTGAATTTATTTATAGTACTTATAAATAAATACCATTTACTTGTAATGTGAAACAGTTATTAATGGAAGAGTTACTTTGGTTGCGAATAATAATTTTATGTATTATTTTTCTACTGTCGGAAAGTATAATTTTTATTTATTTATATTTTTTTTATTATATATGGGAGAAGAGTAACATACAAAGAAACTGAATAGTTACTATTAATCACGAAACACAACAGAAGAAAGCCGAATTGTAGAAATTTGCAATTGTTTTACAATACTTTACTTACGACTAAAATTGATATTGATTTCATTCAAAATATTTTGTTCTTTAATAAATAGTCTAAAGAAGAGAGCAGAAAGAGAACAGAAGCGATTTTGTTACACAGAATCTAAAACATATTTTAATTATGGTGCTAGCTATTTCCTGAAAGAAAATAGTGTGTACTATAATCTACCTTATATAGAAATTTATTACTGGTGTGGTCAAAATAATACTTATTTTTTGAATATTATAATCACTGTTAAACAATGCTTTTATTACTCAAAATAAATATTATTGTAACACAAGTAATAAATTTCTGAAAAGAATGTCAGAGAAATAATCTGTTGATTTGTTGTGTTTACAAGACTGTCTCTTATACTACACAAACAATTTATTATAAAAAATAAACCGATATATTTTGACAAACTAATCATTTGTTATTAAAAAAAATTTACAACAAAAGTCGTAAGTTTGCATTGTAAATATAGAAATAAAAGTAGCAATTAAGATATAAAAAGCAGTTTATAAATATGTGTCATCAAACTTGAAAAACTTAGCATAATAGCAAACATATTGTTGTAAATAAGATTTATTTATTGCATCACTTTTCACTCATAAAAATTAGATATCGTTTATAGACGATTTTAGACACGAGTTGATTATCGTTTATAAACGATTATATAATATACGTATATATATATATATATGTGTGTGTGTATATGTATTAAATATACATATCATAATACTTAAAACTGTTATTCCGTTATTTTCCATTAATAAACTGTTGTATTAATTATACAATAATATTATATAAAATAATTCCTTATGTAAGTTATACTGAAACGTTTTTATTTGTAAGCTGTCTTTTATAATGTGCGCGATATTAAAACAACTGAGGTTTGAAGCTTACTTTAGTATTGTGTGAAATTTATTAATTACTGCATGTGACGTTTTTGTTGTATAAAACATTTACACACATACACATTACATATTTCCTTGAATCATGATTGAAGATTTAAATACGTATCATGTTACTTGAAACACGTTTAGTATTACATTTTTTGGATAGTATAGATATGAATAATTTTTATTATAATGTGATCTATCACTGTAAATATATATCGTGGTTTTATTATAACAATTAAAACATCTCTTTAAACATAAAACTTATTCGTATAAATTAAAGAAATGTAAGTTTAGCGTGTCCTATACTCTAAAATGATAAAAACTCATCCTGCAACCTGTAGGAAGATATCACTTTTTTCCCTTGAGCGATAAAATGACTTTTCACGTAAATTTTATTACACGTGATCTGAATCATGCTTAGCGATATTCTTTCTTGACATGTTAATGCAAACATAAAGCACATTATATTATTAAAAAGCTTTATTTCAAATTTTATGCGTACACAGAATCGAACTGTGTGACATACATGCGGTATTTGAACTATAAACTATAAACTTAGTACTAATTAAACTATGTAACTGTCGTTTATTATTTCGTGAAATTTGCGTGTGCCAGATTTACAAAATTCTTTTTTTTTTTTTCTTTTTTAAATGCATTATATTTTTGTAACAGATACAAATACACTTTATGATATTATTCTTCCAATTCGCCAGCGTTCATAGCGTCCTGATAAGATTTGGTATTCGACGGCTCGGGATCCAGTTTGATCATATCGTCAATTCGAAGAATAGTTATAGCCGCTTCAGTGGCGAACTTCAAAGACTTGATCTTTGAAATAGCCGGTTCTAACACACCGGCTTTTTTATTGTCTCGTATAGTTCCTGCGATTAAGTCGAGTCCCACCCTGCGCAAACATAAATATAAATTTTTTGATTGATCACAGTAACTTGTAAATACAATTAAAAAGTTACAAAAAAATTAAGAAACAAGAAAGTTACCATTTCAGATCAACGAGATCCGGTTTCGTTATGCTAGAATTGTGATAAGCCCGGAGCTTGGCGACAAGATCGGTCGCGTCTTGCGCTGCGTTTACCGCTAACGTTTTCGGTATAATTAATAAAGATCGTGCGAATTCTGCTATGGCCAGTTGTTCTCGAGAACTCTGTAATACAGAAATATATAAATATTCATGTCAACACAAGAAAAGCTAAGAGAAAAGATGTAAAATTCAATAAGACCAGTGATGTTGCGAAGTTTTCCAGATATATAGAAAGCGCAGCTTCTACGCAACCTCCTCCCGCAACGACGCTTTTGCTTTCGAGAACTCTTTTGACAACGCACAACGCATCATGTATCGAGCGTTCCATCTCATCGCAGTAATAGTCATTTGGTCCACGTAAAATAATAGAACTTGCCGTACGTGCCTTTGGGCTTGAAGTGAGGAAAAAGCAATAAACATATATGTAATTGATATAAAGAAATACAAAATTAAATTTAAGTCAATTTTTCTATCTTATCGATAATATATTATTAAATATACCCTTTGATAAGAATAAGCTCGTCGTCACATATCATTTCTTGTACCACCTCAGCTGCTTCTCCTAAGAAACTAACGTCAAAACTCTCCTCCCCTTCCATATTGGTCAGCGAAGTTAGGAATTGCGCACCTGTAGCTTTAGCAATTCTCTTCAGATCGGCTTTCTTGCATCTACGTACTGCCATAACTTTAGCTTCTACAAAATACTGCAGACAAAAGAAATTTGTGTATTGCGTTTGTTTCTAAAATCAAAAATCATCTACCAAAACCGATTATCAAACACACTGACTGTACCTTCAAGCTTAAATCGTCAATACCACCGGACAAAAGAATAACATTGGCCCCAGAAGCGAGAATTTTCTGAATGCGTTCCTTCGTAATATCTGCTTCTCGTTGACGTATTGCTTCAAGTTTTTCGGGATCAGTAATAAGTACTTCAACGCCCAACTTCATCTTTGCTTTCTGCAGTGAAAAATCGAGACACGCGATCTTTGCGTTCGCTATTCTTTTCGGCATCGCTTGGGAGGCGACAGTACAATTCAAAGCATATCCCTGAACCAAAACCGATTCTCGAACGCCCTTTCCGTGAGCTTTCAGGACGTTGACCGCTTTAATCGGATATAAGAAGCCGCCTTTGCCATCGGAGATCTTGACCGCATTAGCGGCATCGACTACCATGTTGCCAAAGAACGTATCATCTCTAATTTTTAGTCATGGAAAATATTTTACACAATTATTGCTTATCGCTAATTGTTGCAAAACAGATTGATAAATAAATTAATTCTTGAATAACATCAAAAGGATACGCTCCGATAATTTTGCTGGACATAGCAGTCTTTGCGACATTGACTAAACAATCTCTTCCAAGTTCATCCACACTGACAGTCAAATGTTCTTGAATATATTTGCACGCCTCTCTGAAAAAATTGATTTTATAAGAAATAATATAATATGTTCTTTGTCAAATTTGTATAAAGTTTTTCATATATAACAAGTTGAAAATAAAGTGAAATTTATTTAATATAAGACATTTACTTGCAAGCAAGCCTATAACCACTGATGACTGAAGTTGGATGAATCTTTTGTTTCACAAGTTCATCTGCATTTTTCAAAAGCTCAGCTGCCACTATTACCTAACAAGCATGTAAAATATAATCAGAAAAACTGAATATTATCATTTTTTTTAAATATACAAATAGAAATAAAACACTTACAACAGAAGTGGTGCCATCTCCAACTTCTTCATCTTGTAGCTGAGCTAGTTCAACTAAAATTCGTGCAGCTGGATGTTCCACTTCTAACAGACGTAAGATTGTTGCACCATCATTGGTAACAGTAACATCCTGCAGAAGTTTATATTCAGTACTATTTTTTCTTTCAAATCTCTTTTTTTAATAATGTAAAATACAAGAATACATACACCAATATCATCAACCAGCATTTTGTCCAAACCGACTGGACCTAAAGAACTTTTAACTATGTTGGCAATAGCACAAGCAGCCATAACTGAAAAAGAAAACATTGATACACATCTCAGTAAGTGCATAACATTAAACACTTTTACTTATTTTGCATAAAATAATAATAATTATTATGTTTGTTTAGATTATTATATATCATGTAATTTTGTGATCTTACACATAAAAAGACTAGAATAGCAACTTCTACAAAAAAATTTCATATATATCGTGCAAACATCAATATATCGTTTTTTTATATTTACAATCTCTACGTCTTTTAACAAAATATAGTAATTAACGACGTGTGACAAGTTTCGAAGTTTCGAGATACGGATATAACCAAACACCATGTCGTCCGTGTTCTTACCATTTTCTGTACGCACCGGTGCTCCAAACTGCCGGTTTCCTGCGACGACTAAAGGACTTGCTACCGTTGACATTGTTAATAAATCGCGGTTACTTCAATACAACAATTTGATAATAATATTTATTCACAAGATCTCTACAAGGTGCGGTAGCTCAGAAGATAATCGCGCATCAGACTCCATCCATGGCCACGCTCACGCTTCCAGAAAATAATAATAATAGTAGTCCATGAATAATCGCACACATGACGATCAGCACTTTCCTTCCTTTTACGGTCAATCTCAACGTAACTGTCTATTGGTTACGCTGAAAATTTTGTTCTACGCGATTGGTGACAGTTGAACAACAAAGTGTGTTCCTAAAACACAGTCAAGAAAACTTTCCTGGTTGTGAAAATCAGACCTAAAAATAAATGAACACAAAAGAACTTGATTTGTGTACGTGGATTGCGGTCGAGGATGCGCGCTATGAACGCTATTGCGTCTCTATCTTTGTTTTATATCTAATGATAGAGTGATGGGTGATGGAGTTATGGAATTGAGCCATTCAGCAAAGAAGAAGAAGAAGGTGATGGAGTTATATCGCAGACAACTACAGATAACGCGGCCGTAACAAGCGGGCGTGTATGTTACATATGTTATAAATGTTTTTTCAACACTTGTTGAAGAGTTACATAGAGCAGAAATCTGTCATACGACAAAGTAGGCAAAGATACATATGTATGTATTATCATAAATATATCTAACACGCATGTTTATTTTGTATATACACAGTTTTGTTGCGTATTTATATATTCCACTGGCTTCTATCCGGCTCTCTGACTGAATTCTACTCGCACGATCATGTTGTTTACTTGGTTTTCAATTTTTTTCACTGTGATTGTACTTTGATAGGTCACACGTTCTCTCAAGACATTCTGTGAAGCCGAACACTAAGTGTAGGATTTAACAGAGCATAACTACAGTATCCAATGTTCCCAGAACGCGAGTTTTCAGGTTAGGTTAAGTAAATGTAATATTTTATATGCTTTTTCACACTTATCTCTTACTTATTTGTAAATATGCAATGATTATGTATGTAAATATGTGTGTATACACACATAAACTAGATATATATACTAGATATAAAGTATCATACAATTCTCTTTGCAAATTCAAGTAATAAAAGACCAAATATAAGTAAGAGACTGCTTGTGAAAATAGTATATAGTTTATTGTAACTGTTATAAGAGATATTTTATATATTTATGTAGATATAAAATTTATTTTATGGAATACTTTACAGAAGACACTATTCCGTTTTATGATGATCTGTTTCAATCATGGAGCACTGAACTAGGAATAGCTTTGCCAGACAAAGAACCAGCAACACATAACTATGATAAAACCACAAGTGAAGAAGAAGCAAAAGATTTTCTTGACTCAATCTTTAAACCTATTGATGGATTAGGTATACATTACAATATGATGATCTGTAAGATACAGTTTGTATTTTTTTTTCTTGAATTTTGCAGGGTTCGATGACTTTATAAGTGAATTAGAACCTGAAAGTCCTTATACACAGTTTCCATCATCACCTAGTAGCCTTAGTTGTTCAGAATCTAATGATTCAGACAAACAAGTAACAACATGTTCAATACAAGAGATACCAAACTCTTTGATACAAAATACAAACACAAGCACAAAGGTAAACACTTAAGATGCATTCAATCTGGACACTTACACATGGAACAGAAATAGAAATCAATTGGTAACTCAATATGTTCTATTTTATTTCGAAATCACTGATTTCTCTTTCACAGTATGCAACTTTGCCATCTCATTTGTCAACTCTACACATATCAGACACAACGCAAATTGTACCTATAAAGAAAGTAAATGGTAAACATACGAAGTATATTCTTCCAAAGGAAAAATCTAACAAGCAAACTAATGTAGATATCCAGCCTATAGATATTACACAATGTATAGAAGAAGGTAAATATGTTGCTACAAGCTTTTTCGATGAAGAATGTATGTTAAATACATTTTTATAGGCAAACCTCAAAGTGCTGTCACCTTTCAAGATTGTATTACTATTGCACCAAATGGGAACTCGCATGTGTTGTATCCCGTGAAATTTCCAACAAACAAACAGAATATACAGAACTCTCTAAACACTGATTCGGTAAAATCAAAAGTCACAGTATTACCACAGAATGTGAAAATAATCAAGTCTGTATCAAATGCTAGTCCAACAACCGCAGAGTCAGTGACTCCTATTCTTTTAAAAAATAATGGTATATTATGTAACAAACTTAATGTCGCAAGCAAACCGAACACCATGAATTATATGCAGTTCCAAGTAGTGCAGAATAAAACACATTCCCCGCCGTTGATCGTAAAGAACGAACCAGTTACTTACGTGGATACACTGAGAAACACTGAAGAGTGCAATTTAAGAGCACTGAAGAGACAACAAAGAATGATAAAAAATAGAGAATCTGCCTGTCTTTCACGAAAGAAGAAAAAAGAATACGTGTCCTCTTTGGAGAAAGAAATATCTGAGTTGAAAGAAGAAAATATACAACTCAAGTCGGTGAGCAGTCTATATTTTGAAATTGTGATCAGGTCATGCACAAATTTATTGAATAGATTTTCAAATAAATATCATATTTTGTATAATATTAGGAAAATAAAACTTTAAAGAAACTAGTAACATCACTGAAAGACCGTTGCACGTGTATTAGAGATGATAAACTACTTGGAAATTTAAGCGATACTTTCAAGCGAAATAAGAGACTAAAGATTGCTTTATGTGGTTTCTTTTTCTTAGTAGTCAGGATCAGTTTTTGGGGGTAAGTTTTATCGTCTACATGCATTATCCTTGCGACATAATTTTGTCATTTAAGTTAAATAACATTATTTCATATTGTGTGTTCTTATACAATACAATAATGTCTGATTTTGAGAAGCAAAAATTGTATTTTATAGCAACCATTTACTAGCCGATAATGCATCCTTGACAAAGACGAAGATACCTCTAAAGGACACATATTTCATTACCGAAGATGCTGACTTATCGATAACCATGCCAGAGATTGGATATAAAAGCAGAACGTTGTTATCCTGGACGGTAAATGAAAACGATAATAATGTAGAAGACAGTTTCAACAGAAGTATACCGGCACTGAAATGTCCGATGTACATCAATCAGTCCGAGTCCGATCGTTTGGACAGTGAATTGAGACGTTGGATCGACAGTGAGGCTGATCGAGATAATCGAAGTGCATTGAAAAAAATAAACTTGGAAAATAAGTCGTTGTCAAGAAACAGATCTGTTGTCGGATCGTCATTGGAAGAGAGACCAAAAAAGAAGCCGCACTTTTCGCGAGATAGACCAATAAAAACTGTGCAAAAAATGGTTGATATTCCCGTTACCGATCGATATTCGAACAATCAGGCGGTCGAAGTCTTTTCTCCGACGTTGAGTAGACATGCTTCATTATTCGAAGCCTTGGGCAGAAAAGAAGATACGTTTTACGTGGTTTGGTTCAGCGGAGAACATTTGCTATTGCCAGCCTCACAGAAAAATGACACAGCTAGACCTAAAATGTCTCTGGTTCTACCAGCTGTGTCTATAGACGGTAAATGACATTGAATATCATATAAAACGTACTTAGAAATATAACTAAAATACTAATTCTTCCTACTCTCTACCACAGGTACATTTTCGACATCGCCTAATCATATAACAATGATGCAAATCGATTGTGATGTAACCAATACGCAACTACTGCACTTACAACAGTCGATCATACCTGTTCACTTGCGAAACAACAAGTTCACAACAAGTCAATCAAATCAGCGCCACTCTGTCGAAGATACGGTCGATACGTTCACAACCAACATGACTAAAAACTTCAAACCGTATTTCATGAGAAAGAGCAAATTAAAAACTTTGACGTAGAAAGCACACTATATAATAATCATGTGATGACTGATACATATTTAGGAGTGTATATGCACAAATCACATAAATGATTTAGGTTTGTACATAAAAGAAAGTACGTTCCTAGTCTTCCGATACAGAGAACTTGGTGGTATATTACAGAAATAGTAATTATATAGAGAATTGAAGTGATTTTGTTATTGAAATATTGATATATATATTATTATTAAAATAACTGCATTATCTCACGATATATTGTGTGTATATACATTAGTAAAAAAATTATACCAAAATACATATATACATATACACAGATAATTTTTAAATATATTTATTTTAAATCTGGCGTGGAACTTCCCAAGTAACATTGCAAATCTGTCAATGTCGATTGAATCAGTTTGGCTTTAATGAATGGTTTACCTAATCGTTGATGAGCGGTGTAACGATGGCAGCCACCAAAAGAATAATAATAATCACCACCTACATAGAATTTATCTTTAAGAAATGTGTTTTTTTTTTAATACAATTTACACAAAACGTGTGCAGCTTTACAAATACCACTTTACCTTCTCTTCCCTTGATCCACAAAACATCAATGGGCGGCACCGTGTGTTCGGTGTCTGCGTTTTTCAACGAGCTCATCAGACTTTGGACTTTCTCCTCGTTCACTTCGGCAGGAAAAGGTCTGATAATTATATTCATTGGAATATCGTGCACTTCGGCGTTAATGCTCGAGTGAATCGAGCTGGATATTCGGCACGCGCTTTTGCGTATCATTTTCTCTTAAACTTGGTTAAATTCTTTTGCAATGAGTAATGCACACGCATGTGCATGAACAATTGTTGAAATATGATCGAATCGTGTTATCACGTACAACAATATCCAATTATATATTCACATTCAATCATATACAATTATTTACATATCTTATATTAAAATATCAATAATTATCGTTAAAGCTGCACGTGACAAAATTTTACTCGTAATATTGTAAGATTACGATTAGTCATGAGCAAACCAACCAATCATAGATCAGCATTCTAGCTTCTATACTACTGGCCTGTAATTGATTAAATTGCTTACGACCTTGCGGTTACATTTAAAACTTCTTCATATGTAGTATTATATTTCCAAAACGCAACTGTTTACAGTCGTACGAATCACATCAATCACCTAATTTTTTAATGCCAAATCTGTTTTATTACAATGTGTATCAATATGTATATACATTGCTACAGACTAGTAGATTCATGACCATGACCAAGATCATAATTGCAGTACATTGTAACAGCACCGTTTTACATTATACAAGAATTTTTAGAAAATTTACTCATTTAAATACAATCACGTATTCTTTGGTACCGTGACATCATAACCCAAGTAACACATAGCAGCGTAGTGCATCAGCACAAAACTGAACACGTACAAACCAAAGTCGCGAAATACCAAAGTAAAAAATGCAAAGATGGTTTTGACTCTATTAACTACATTATGTTGAATATTACACAGAAGTAACGCAGCATACAGTAAACTCCCTTCTTGCATATCTTGCAATTTGTCGCACACAGACAAGCGAGCCAGCATTAATGCAAAATAAGGAATAACTGCCTGTAAGCATTAATAAATATTACATATACATATTATTGATGTTTAAATGTTTCAAACAATTAATAGAAGCGAAATTACCTGGCCTAAAAATAGATTGTCTAATTCTAGAATTAATAAAACATTGACAATTGCAGCCAGAACAACAAGACTGACACGATTAAATAATAATATGTTCAGTAAAGATTTTCCCTTAGATAATTGTTCTGTTGAAGATATAATTGTGGAATCAGGAGTGTCATTTGAAATTTCATTCTCATGGAATCTTGTATAATCTTGCTGTTGAGTTGCTTTACTATTGACATATGTACCATTTCTGGCATCATATTCTGCCAAACTTGATACTGCTTTTGAACTATTGCTTTTCACTTGCAAATTGTTATCTGTAAAACATATATTTCAAATATGTAAATCTTGAAAAACCTACAATATGAGAAGTCTTTCATATACAATTATTATAACAATGTTTCAAAATTCTAGTAGTGAATTTTAAAGCACATCTATGGTTATTTTCTAACTGTGTTTATAAAGAGTTTTTCTTTTTGTTGTACATAGAAGTTTATCAAAACAAAATGTACATATTTAGAGTTCTTTATTTATTGCACTTACCTTTTGTTTCATCTAGATTGCTCCTTCCTGTAATTTTACGTAAACGACTTTCTGCATTTTCCAAAATTTGCCGTCTTCTTGCTTCTCTTCTGGCATTTGACTCGGCCATTTCATTCAATTATATTATATTTATACATATATGTGTAAAAGTACGTAAAGAGGAAAAATAAAACCAAATTGTTTTATCGTGATTTATAGAATATCCATTTGCAAACTATGCATTAAACACCAAGTCATGTAAAGTAAAATAAAATCAATTTGCACTATCGATCATTTACAATACAAATAAAATAAAGTTTTATGCGATTTTCAATTATGCTGAAAATCCTGATTTTTTAACAATTCCTTACTGTTCTTGCTATATATCTTGTTGTTTTAACTCTCTCAATATATATTTTCTTTATTTTTTTCCTTCAACTTCACGTTTTGGTATTCTCATGGGATTTGTGTTCATGATAATAAAAATTGGTCTGAAAGGAAGGTACCACAACCTCTATCAATGTGATTGGCCTGAGTTCTAGTAACTTTTTACAGACGCGAGTTGCTGGTCTCGCGGAATTGACCAATCACAGTAGACGTGAACAGAAAGTCAAACATTTTTAAAAATTACACAAAATTATTTGATCCTTTTCAAATAAATGCAAAATTGAAATTTGCAAAGATTTGCGTAATTTAGTACGTCTGAAACATCAAGCGTTAAGAATACCATTGCAATATTAAATTGAAAATGAAGATAAAAATAATAGATTAGATTATACAAATAATTTTTATTTTAATGAAGGTATTGAGAGATGGATGCATAAATAACTACACACTCTGATGTAAATGTTTGGTAAAAAGGTATACATATGTATAAAAAAGGATCAGATGCGTTTGTTGTTGTTGCCACAGTGACGATCAGTAAGCAAATCTCTCTTTATCCACTGCATTATTTCTATAGAACAAGAAGGAAGAAATAAATGTTAGTTGCAATGTGAATGGGTATATGATTGATTATGACAACATTAAAAGCACACATATTCACATGTCAGGATATGTATATATATAAGGTCAAATCAATAAAATAGTCAAAAAATATTACAGAAATTTATTACTTAAATTGTATATTAATGAAAATTACATATAATATATAAATGTGAAACGAAAACTTAAATCAATATAAATTGAAATGATATGAGCAAAAGAATTTTTGTTAATGCAAAAAATAAGTACAAGATAAGAAGGTAATGTTATAAAAATAAGAAAAACAAAATATTTTTGATATTATAAACAAAATCACTTGTACATGAGATTTAAAACACAAAAGATTGATATCAAAAAAGCAGTTGCACCAATAAATACATACTCTCTTACCGTCTTCCAGTTTTGGCTAGCCTCTTTCAAAATTGTTAAAACTTTCTTCCACAGGGAAGCAAGATACTCATACACCTGTGTATAAGTACCACGAGACTGTACTACCGAGTTACTAGCGTTTTTTATTGATGTATCTCGACCATCATTTGAATACTTCGTGGCAATTTGTGAATCGTCTCTGTCATTATAAAGTATTGAGTTTTTCGTAGACTCAACCTGTTGCCTTGCGCCATTTTCAAGTTTATTATGTGCGATATCAGTGCCCCAACCTATTTTAATGTTCTCTTTGTTCTGGGTGCTAATATCGGGAAGATCTGCAAAGACAGGCTCAACAATTTGCATACTAGTTTGGTTGAGGCACTCTGAATCCTATTCTTTATTTATACCGATGCTCATATTGCGTTTAGATTTAACACTGGACCTCAACAAGTCATGACGGCCTGCTTTGATCATGTCTTCCTCCCATTTTTGCAACTCAGCCTTATATTTATCTGATAAATGCTTTGCTTGATCCATATATTTAGTTTTAACTTCCTTTGTTGTTTCTTTCCACTCTTTACTTATACTGCTCATCCAATCCTAGAATGAGATAAACATTTTCTTATTTATAACTCAAAAACTTAAAACAAAAACTCTATATCTATGGCCTGTATATAACTATATATAACTATATATACTATATATTGAAAAAACAAAACTATATCTATGGCCTGTATATAACAATATATCAAAATCATATAAGAGGCAAACTTACTTTCTGTGATATTTCTGGACTTTTAGTACTCATTTTATTTTGCACAAATAAAAAGAAGGCAGACAATGGTCGTTTTGGTTTCCCAAGTTCTTCAAGTTTCTATCAAGAAAAAAGAAAAGGCACATTTTATTTTCATTTTGAAAAGACTTAAAAAGTTTTATAAAAATCGTTATCTTTTAATATACTTGCCTGTTTAATTTGACTTTTTTCTTTAGCATATTCTTTCTTTTCTTTAGCAAGTTCTTTCCTCATTAATTCTTCTTTAATTTGTATTTTCTGATCATTTGTTAGAGAGTTTTCATAATCTATTAATTTTTGTTTATAAACAGAATATTGTTCTGTATATTGTTTATGCAAATTCTGTTTTGCCACAGAGTCTAACTGTCCCCATTGCTCTGATGCTTTTTTTATAATGTCTTTATATGGATAGTCAGGATATTTGGTTTGTAAATTGCTTCGTACTGAGAGAAGATATTGCATAAATGGATTTAATGGTTTCTTTGGTTTTGATGGTAAAGCATTTGTACCATGCTTGAGTTTTGATGTCGCAGAATCTTGGGCTAATCTCCTAGAAAAAAGAATTTAACTCTTGAAGTACATATGAGATAAAATCTATCTCACACCTTTCACATTTTCTAAGTTCCATGTTTAAATTTTTCTTTTTTCATTATGCAATCAAAACAAAACAAAGTGTGAAAAAATAAACTAAAAAATGATAAAGTATTCAAATACTCCACAATATACTTAGTTTGAAGAAAGTATATGTATACTTTAAGGGTTAAGAAGTTATCAAGCACATTGTTTTTATAGGGTTAGGTTAGAACAAAAAAGCTTTTGGATTTTTTTTTTTTTTTAGAGTAGATACTGTATTGCAGAAGAAAGATATTTGAATGACATTTGTGTCAAATTTAGTTCACCTTATACAGAATAAGTTGATAGAGTTGGTGGGAAACAACAATCGCCAGGTCGCCATAATTATACACTGAGTTCAATATGGTTCAATAAGAGAAGAGAATCGGAGCGGACGGAATCTCGTCCGTTTCGCACGTATATCCTACCAGAACGCCCTCTCACTTCACCAGTCATTAGCTGCCAGCAGGTGTTCCATGCACAATGCTTTAGATTTCTTTACATGAAGCGTCAGCCAATCAAATCGTCTCAGCGTATGGTAGCTAGAACGATTTGATTGGCTAACGCAAGTTACGCTCCAAGTAAAAGCCTTCTGTATTTTCGGTCTGAATGTGACTGCACCTTAATATGGTCTTAAAAGGCGCGTTGGCGTTACGTCATTTAGTAAACTCATCTACAAAATGGAGATGGAGTTGTTGCAAATGGCGTGTGTAAGCGTATATCTTGTCGTTATGTGCCATTAAGAAAGTGATTTGTATGTAACATACAAGTCTTCAAGTTTTACTGTGGTTATCAATATAATATTAGTTTTTCCCTCATTCAGAACTTATTTCGACTACCAATTATTTTATCTACTCAAATTGATTTCTCTTGCCCAAGCAAAATGAAATTTGAAACAGCTGAAGATGAAATAACATGTGCTTGAACTTTTTCTTGTTACGGCTGTATTAAATATATAAATCGGTTATAGAGAAGAATACTTTGAATTTCAGTTACAGATTGAACACATTACAGGTTATTTCTTTTTTTACTAAAACAAAGATGACAAGACAACACTGTTCAGAATATTAATATTCAAAATTTTCACTAATATAAATTTCAGCACTGACTTTTCTGATTTTTATCAACAACCAAGTCCAATGCGTCCAACAAGTTACTTCAATACCAGGAATCAGAGATCCAATAGATATAGTGAAGACCCTGTTCCTTCTACCTCACGTTCAAGAACTGAAGAAGAGATCAAGAGAAGAAGAGAAGAATGGATGCGTGAGCAAGAGTTAGAGATGGAACGTGAGAGATTAAAAGAACAAAAAATTAGGGAATGGGAAGAAAAACGGGCACAAGAGCTGGGTAAAAGAAGCTCTAGTGACTCTTCTCCTCGTTCTCATCATCATACAGGAAGATCTTCACCAAGTCAATATCTACCAACCTTCAAAGAGTGAGTCTTAGATAAGCAGCTGTAAAAAAAC